>VURO01003973.1:23216-33318 GCA_015108175.1 Pelvicachromis taeniatus | reverse complement strand
AACCCCCCCTAAAAAAAAAAAAAAAAAAATTAAACCCCCCCCCCCCAAAAAAAAAAAAAAAAAAAAAAAAAACACCTATAGCTGAAAATGGTTTCCAACCATTTGCTTTTGAAACTGGCCAAAACAAAAGGTAAAATCCACTTGATATGCTCTTCTCCTTGGATTGTAGAATAGCAAAGTGATTCTGCAGTTATAAGACAGGCCAACCATCAGGCTGTTTTGAGCAGAGCTATGATGCACGTCTAAGAGCCCCCGTGGATGACATTTAAAACAAACCACAATGCCATTGGGGTTTCAGGAATTAGCAATTCATACAGGTTCTCAGGGGTCCAGTACATCTATAAGCTGCTGCCAGATCTGAGTCATGAATGCTTGACATACAGAAACCACCCACACACCTAACCATAAGCTGTCAAAAATGAAACCAACCAACGCAAGACTCAAATCTTAACAGCAACCATGACACAAGATTACAACAGAGCTGGAGCTTAAAATTTCCATAGCTACCATTTAATACACATTTTATTTACATTATACAATCAAAGAGGTCAATGTGAAGAAGTGAAACATTGGGAAAGTTTGACATTTTTCTCTACACTTCACACCAGAATTATAAAAGATTTCATCTGAAACGGCAGCAGAGCTGTCATCACTCTTTGTTTTTCTGCTTCTCCTTCTTCTCCTGAGCTTTTCGTTTTTGTCTGCCGAGCTGTCTGAAGTACAATCTCTTGGGGTTCAGGCCATAGGCCTTCAGTCTCTGCTTACTGAACTCCCGGCCGCCTATCTTCACCCCAATTCTTCCTGAGAGGATGCGGCCACCTGAATGCTTGTGCTTCTTCTTAGACCATTTCGGTCTCACAGTCCTGTGTTTCACCTCATCTGGTTTTGCTGCTGCCACCGCCACCAACTCCTCCATAATCTGGGGTTCTCCTTTATGTTTCTTCTTGGGAATCAGAATCTCCTCCCCTTCAATGGCATCACCGGCCTCCTGAAGAGCCTGAACAAGAGTCTCTTCCACAGGGGGGCCTGCGCTACCATCCTCTGCTTCTGTGTTTTGCTTCTCAGCATTCTTCAGACGGTCTCTTCGCTTCTTGCCCACCTTTGTCTTAGCCTCAGTCACATCTTCATCATCTCTGTAGGATAAATTAACATGGTTACATATTGATAAAATGATTGGAACACATTCATTAATACAGTAGATCAATATGTTACTCACTCCAGATACACAGAGCTAAGGACTTCTTTCTTCTTCCTGTCATTCTGAGCCTTGATTTTGTAGTTCTTCAGGTCACTCAGCTCTTCCTTTTCAGACCTGTCAAATCAAAGAAGAAAAAAAGTTGAACAGACATCAGATAAAGGGACAAAACGCTTTAACGCAAACAGAACCAGTGTACCTGAACATGCACGTCTTTCTCAGAGAGCACCAGCGGTTCAGCTCCTTGTCATTAGCCGTTAAAATCTGAGGAGAGGAAGCAGTCTCGTTAGTTAGGATTATTTTGCATTTGCTGCCACTTCATCAAATCGCTGTGTGATCTGCTCAGAGAGAAGATTAAGCTGAGATCATGCCCTGGTCAGAGCTCTCCCCAGAGGGGAGCAATACCAGATCAATCTAGCCAAGGCTCATCACTGCAGAACAATTCACCTACAGCTTAAACACCGTCTCTCACACATGCTGTGCAGCCCTGTTCTATATGCTGGTGCACGTGGGAACAGAATGGAGAGTGGACATGCATGGCCAGATCAAATAGAGCCTTCCCCACAATGAGATGTGGATGATCCACAACCTAATATGCATTACATGTCAAACTACTGCAACACATTCATGATATCATTAAGAGCCAATATGGAGGCTACAAGAAAAACAAAACAATGAGAACGCCGCTAAGTGAGACAACTTCAGCTTAATGTGCCGATCATCGTTAACCTGCCACTGTGCAAAAATTAAAAGCCTGCAAGTGCAACCTCTCTCACCTCATCTGTGGTCAGGCCAAAGTCATTGGGCACCACCTGCCTGTAGCGAAACCTGCACGGGAGGTCATCGATGACGTCCTCGTAGTCCAGCTTGTAGTACTCATCCAAGTACTGCTCGAAGGTCTTCTCCTCTGAAACGACAGCGCTCCGTCAGACAACCTCCACGCTGTGTGTTAGAGCACGTGCGAGCTTTAACGCCACTTACGAGGATCAAACACAGGTTTGTTCTTGGTGATGACCTCTGCAAAGTGGGACTTCTTTTTTTTCTTGCCCATTTGAGGCAGATCCTCCTTCTTCAGCATCTTCCTCTCCTTTTTCTTCTTCTTCTTGGAAACTGTCTGCTGACTGGGGTCATAGTCTGCATCCATCTGCAGAAACAGGTTTACGGAGAAATCTCTTAGTGAGAGAGACTGTTGATCAGGACAATCAGCATCAGACAACTGACCAGTAAGGAGCATAAGCTCACATTAAAGTCTTCATCCTCGCAGTAGGGTTCAGCAGCGCTGTACTCCCCTCCACAGTCCTCCTCGTGCTCCTCTCCGGTCCAAGTGTCCCAGTTCCAGTGTTCTGACACACACAGAGGTTATGTTTACACATTTATGCAAAAAAAAGAAATAAACTGAACACCACAATCACATCAAACGTCTACTCATGACTAAATGCAACCCACAAATGTGCATTTACCATATGTTAGCGTCAGTCTCATTAAAACTGGCTTCTCGGTTAGCTTACCCTGCAGCTCATCATCCTCAAACTGAGGCTTCTCATCTTCCTCCTCTCCGTAGTATTCGTCTCCAAAGAATTTCTGCAAACACAAACTGCCGGTGAAGTTAAACGAGACAAAGTTTTTTCTTGAACCTGGTTTAAATGTGGGAGGCCAGAGGCACGCAAAGAAATCAGAAAAACGCGACGCAGCCATGTGAGCCGGAGGAGGCCGGCCCTCGTTAAGGTAAACCATGACAGCTGTTGCTTTGAGCGCCTGCTCTGCAGCTGAAGCTTTATTCATGTTAGAATCATAGCAGGTAGCTTGTTTACGCCACTCTTTCCCCACCTCGCTCTACGACTGAAAATAAATAAATAGATTTTCCATAAATTAGTCCAAAGTTTGGGTTATAATCTTTCTGTTTCACCTCTCAAGTCTCACACCAACCCTGAAAAGATTTCAGAAATATCCCCCAAAAAGAATTCATTTCCAATTATTATTTTTTTAACGTTAAATGACAGCAAGTTGTTTCATTGTTATCTTGTTACTCTAAGTGTGGGTAGCAGTAAAATTTCATACTTTCTTTTGTGAGCCATGATCATATGCCACTGATTGTCTGACTCCTCCCAACAGAGTATATTTGGGTTTTATCTCCTCCCTCCAAGGTGTGTGTTTGTGTGTGTAGCAGGATTTATGGTCCCACACTTGTGTCTTCCCATTCATCAGGTCCTGGTAAGTTTTAGTGAGTTTCTTTTTAAGTCACCGCATGACTTGGCACGTCCTTACCTTTCTGAAGGTTTAACCCTGCACACTCGCACTAGATCAGTGAGTTGAACTGAGCAAATGCTCCCAGCTGTCCATAGGTCCAGATTAAAACGCAGGGGAATTTGCCCTCTCCAACAACAGACATTAAAAAACAAAATCAAAAATCTTTAGTCTTTGCTTTAACACAAAAGCAAAAGTCTGGCATGGCTTTTTCCTTGGTATTTTACAAGGTTTTTTTTTATTATATATTTATAATATATTTTTTAGTGTTTTCATACATGCAACATGTTTGTGGCGAATCACAGCAGATGGCTGCCCCTCCCTGAGCCTGGTTCTGCCAGAAGTTTCTTCCTGTTAAAAGGGAGTTTTTCTTCCCCACTGTCAACAAGTGCTTGCTCATATAGGATCATCTGATTGTCCGGGATTGGTCTGTATTACTGCATGTCTAACTTTACCTTACAATATAAAGCACCTAGCGACAGCTATTGTTGTGATTTGGGGCTATATCAATAAAAGTGAATTGAGTTATGCTGTTGTGCTGAACAGATGTGGAATCAGGGAAATTCCTGCAAATTTTGTTCGTTGTATGCATGATTTTGTCAGACCGTGTGTGTGTGTGTGTGTGTGTGTGTGTGTGTGTGTGTGTGTGTGTGTGTGTGTGTGTGAACACTGACCTGCATGAGCTGGTCGTGCTCTTTTGGATTGAAGTCTCCGTCGAGGTCGGCTTGGTTGAAAGCGAGCTGCTCGTTGCCTGTCAGTTCCTGGAGCTTCTTCAGCTTCTCCATAATCTCTTTCCTCTTCAGGTTCTTCAACTGCTTCAGCTGCTCCTTCTTCTGTTCTTTCTCCTGAAGTAATTGCCAGGAAGGAGGCAAATATTAACAAATGAATAAAGGATCAAGTTGGATTCCTGTGGGGTTTCTTTTTCCTTTCACCCACATGATCCCCACCTTTTGCTTCCTTTCTTTAATTTCCTCCCTTTTGTGTTTCCTGCGGTCGTCCTTGGTGCGCACAGAGGTGGCGATGTTGCGGGGGTAGGTCTTGATCTGTTGAGATTCGGGCTCTTCAAAGCGGAAGTTGTAGCTCCTCTCAAAGCTCTCCTGGCGCTCTAAGAAAGTCTCCTCCTCCTCCTCGGAATCCTCCACATCATCCTGGACCACCTCATCGTAGGTCGGGATCCTGCATGTGGCCCAATAAGTGATTGTTAAAGCCGGCAGCATCTGACGACTCTGTGTTTCTTCACTTCACAGGTAAGACATAAACCAACTGGTCATACCGTTCATCATCGTCATCTAGGTAGCCCTTGTTTAGCACGTAATCCCTCAGGAAACGCTCCTTTTCATCCAGCTCTGGGTCATTCCAGTAGTCTTTTAAATATTTCTATGTCAACACAAACCATTTATAACCAGCCAGTTAAACACAAACATCTTTCTCAACAAATATGTAACTTGCTGACGTTTCTCCAGCCTTTTAACACACACTCACCATGTCCTTCACCTCCTCCGCACCCTCGAGTTCTGCCTGGCCTTTCAGCCACTCCACATAATCTGCCTCTTCTTTATCCTACGAGCATCCACAGACACGTTTATCCTGACCTGAAAAATCATCTGGAAATTATGCCAATTTAAAGATGAGGAGCAGCAGGTATCAGCGTCTGACCTTCTCCTCCTTTGTTTTGATCCTCTTGGTCAGCAGCTGGGACGTCCTATCTGCCTCACTGCCTTCATCATCGTCATCGCTGTCCTGGATGAACTTCCAGAAGCTGCAGAAAGAATTCGACTTCAGTAAGTAGTCTGTGAGCGTTAGAGCGGGACAGCACGAGGTTTCTCTTAACTTACCTTTCCTTCAGCTCCCTCTGCTCCTGCATGTAGCTGGGAGAGGCGGCTCTCTTTGAAGGAAAACACAGGTGATTAATGAAACCATCTCTGGTTTGTTAATTCCTGAGGAAACACATTAGTCCATAACTTTGCCTACCTCTTTTCTCTTGACAGCCTCCTCATCATCACTGTCGTCATCTTCGTATTTGCTGCAAAACAAGAACGAGACGCGTCACAGGCCGAGAATTAAACGGTTACAGGAAACACACGAAAGTGTTGTGTTTCACTTCATGGATGTGGGGCTAACCAATCTGAACCAAATGTTTAATGCTGTCATGTAAATATGAACCAAAATATCTGATGATTGTTTCCAGCACCTTGTTGAATCGATGCTACAAAGAATTAAGACCGTTCAGAAGGCAAACAAGGGTCAAAGCAGGTACTAGCGTGGTGTAACTAATTAAGTGAGTGTATGGTTGTATATGAGTGTATACTGCTTCCCTGCAATGCCATTTTGTGTCACTTTCCAACCAGAACACCTTAACCCTTTCAGCATTAAGTAAAACAGTTTTTCATATCAGACACAATATTCATCAATACCCATATTGATGTGACAATATCAGACAGTAATAGTGGTTTACCAGCACATTAGCCAGGTGCTAATTTGGTACTACCTGTATTGATATCCCTTATAGATGTAGTGTCATGCTATTTGATGCAGTTGATTTTCACTCACCCTTCCCTTTCCAGGATGACCTTTCTTTCATAGTCTTTAAGATACATGGGCTTTACTGCTTTGTCCTTCGAGGTGGAAGGTTTTGCATCACTGCTGGATGCACCTGAAACCAACAGGTAAGTCACTTCACTGCATGAACATGATCATTAAAACCATTAAAACAAAGCTAGTGACAATATCCAACAATCACCTTCTGAGTAGAACTTAGCATCTCTCTCGTAGATCTTCGGGTCCTTCTTCTTCAGCAGCGACAGAGTCCTGTAAAAATCCCTCTCAACATCAGGGTCCAGCTCCTGAAGGTTGGAAATCACACACAGAGTTATGCACACAAACACCTCACTGATGAAGAGTGGAAGTTAGAGATGCTAACTGACCACTTCACTGTCATCAGAGCTGGACTCTGAAGACCCCGAGTCACTCTCGTCTGCTCGGTCTCCGTAGCGATCCTTCACTGTACAAACACAGCGTGAACGCAGAGATTATACTAACAACTTTCACAGTTTCCCTGGAGAAAACAACCGCTTTTCAAGCTAGCAACCCTTCCCCACGTTGGGACGCTAACACGCTGCTTAGCTAGTGACACACTTACGTCTCTGCAGCTCTTCTTTCTGACGATACTTCTCATATTTCTGCGCGAACTGAGAGTTAATCTTCAGCTCCGACTTGCCCGACATGTTTTCACAGAAAAAAAGTCTCCTGTAGTTTAAATATCAGAAGTAACCACCAGCCAAGAGAATTAATCCCGGTCGCGAACAGAAGCGTGGAAACGCTTGAACACGTGGTTTCCGGTGTGCGGGTCATGCGCTACGTCGATTGGCCTGCAGGGGGCGCGCGACTACCAGTTTGATGAGTTGAAGACAAAGATCCTCGCGCTTCCTGTAAACATAACGCGTAAAGTGTTTCATGTTTGAGTTTTTGACATCTACATCATCAGTGTGATTTTTTTTTCTGTACTGAAAATAAATTGCACAATAAATTAAAATGACCATTTTCACCTCCAGAGCTTCTTTTTTCTTGTAATTATTGTTATTTTAAATTGTAACAAAAAGTTTGTATCTGAAGCAACAAATTACACTGATTTACAAATGTTTATAACCTTAAAAGATCATTGCAAAAATTAGATGAATTAATTTAATTGTATTCATATCTGTACATTACCAGAAATGGATGGCTGGATGGATTTGTACATTATATCAGCTCTTCTGTATGTGTGTATTTTGTGTACCTATTTGGACTGTATGGCCTACATTTTCACATTATATTGATTATATTGTATTTTTTAATAGTTTCCTGTTTGAAAGTATTTACCTTCATGCTGCTTTCTTTACCAGATTATGTTTGTTCTAACAGAAGTAACAGTGCAGACATGTACATAGGCTACACTAGTGTTCAAATGCTTTGTTAAAACACTGAAAAGTAGCAAAAAATTCCAAAGCACCATGATTTGGACAGTTAAAGATAAAACGTCTGTAAAATAACATGCATGAAATCTACTGGCCTCAAAAATCATCTCAAAGTCCGATCAATGTTTAAAAGTTTGAAGGTAAAGCAACTGTTTATGAGTCAACAACAGAAAGTGCATAAATGAGATACCATCGAAACATAAATAATACTGCTGTAGAGCAAAATTAGTTTAAACAACAACCAGTGAGGGAAGTATGTATGAGACTGTTCTGATATACTGTTTTTTTTTTCTTTTTAATTTGGATTTGATGTTTTGAACTTAATGTTTAACCTCAGATTTACAATGGCTCTACCACACGGTTAGATATTAAGTCCACTAACATTTACTGTATATTAATGATTTCTCACAGCTGACTCATGGGATAGAATTGCAAATCTTACCCATTGTCATTGTTTCGTACACACACAGTCATAAGTAGCTGAACTGGCAGGTAAAGTTTCTAAATGTGAAGCTAACAGCAATATCTTACATTAAATTTGTAATGTCTAATTAGATAGACAAAAAGTCTCATTTATACAGTTAATAAAGTTTTTTATCTCCTCCAAATCATAGTTTAAAAAATTACTAACAGAAAATAGTCATTATAATTAAAGTTTAGACAAATGATTGGTTGTAAAGTGCAGACATTATCTTTTATGAGTATACTTCAAATACAAATTTGAGATATCTGTGTTTTATGACTCTTTTTTTTTTTTACCTTTTCTATTCCTATTCCACAATATTTTAAGGGCAAATAGTGTACTTCATTGCATTCATCTGACAGCTTTAGCTATTAGTTACTTTTACAAATTAAGGAAGTGTGGCTCAAACAAATAGTAAATAAACAAATCAGTAAATAAGCTGAGTAAACAGACTTTCCGCTATTAGCATACTGTTTGAGGATATGCATTTTCACTATTCTCAGAAAAAGAGCTTCACCCAAACCAGCAATTAAAGTAGTGCTCATACAGTGACGCATGGACTAAACTGGTTCTTATATAGCACTTTTCTACTCGTACTTTGCTTTTTCATAAGTAATTCTAATTTAAGTGGAAGTAAACAGCAGTCACAGGACATCCTGTTTTAATGTCTGATAAAATACCCACAAATCTTTTAAGAAGGGCATCGACAGCACTCCTAACACTGACACAAAATACAAATTTTAAAAAAAGTATAAAGCTGAAGCACTGCTTATTATTGTTAACAAGGCTGATAAATCTGCTGTCTGGTGAACCATGTGTGCCTTTCAAATATGGGTTGTGTGTCTCCAAAAAAACACGATCTGAGCAAAGGTCAGTGTTTGGTCCAGGAACTGGCTGCCCAGCTGACGGGGTTTGTTTACTCAGTATCAGGTGAGCAGTAATATCATATCCTAGCCCACTCAGGGACAACATGCCTTAAGCATTTGCTGGTTTTATTGGAACCTGCAGTCAAATATGTCATGTGCATAATATTTAACCCTAATAAATGGAGTTATTAGCCATCCTGTTTATGCGACCACACAGCCAAAATATCACATTAAATATATATTAAATAAACATGAAACACACAGAGTCACACGGCGGAAAGGCGCTTGAACTTAAACATGTTCATTTGTGGAAGAAACTAAAGGGTTGTAGTGGTTAAATTAATGATTCGTGATCAGAAGGGATTTCAATGTTTAGAAAACAGAACAGAACAGGTCGTTCCCCAGAGCACAAGCCTGGGACGATGTGTGCCTGATATCGTTCAGTTCAGGAAGTTGGCTCACACTGAATGAATTAATGATGCAATATGTTCGTCATAACGCACACTACAGCACTTCCTCTGAGGAAGATCTGACAGTCTGCTTGTTTTCACATCCCTGCGTGGCTCTGTCTTTACCCACGTGTCTTTAGCATCTTCTGGCTCCTGTTATCAGCTCAACACTTCGCTGCTACTCAGCCTTGAACCTTGCACACGACATGTCTGCTGATGGATTTGACCGCTCGTGATCACAGCTGCACCAGGTCACTGTTGTTGTGACAGTCTCACAGCTGAGTTACTTAGAAAACGGAGAAATTTAGATTCAAATTTCACTGTCGGCGTAAATTTGTGATCTGAAATTCAGAGAGATTATTTTTTATTAAGTTTTTATTTATTTTTCGCTTTAAAGGCAAACACGAGTAAGCAAAACTGTACATGAATATGTTTACTCCAGAAGCATCACCTCCCAACATCTGCTCACTCTTCTACAAATACAGATAAGCTTGGTTATTAATTAAATCACCTCAATTAACCATATTACTCAGTTTAATGATGCGAAAGTTACACAGATTAAGTATTTCTTAATCCTTAAACATCATAAAGTTTCTCTCACAATGTACTTTAGAGCTCTTATACGGGTGCTGTTATCTACCAATTTAATTTGACACAAATACACAAAAGATTGTAACGTTGTTTTTTTCCTACTCGTGTGTGTGTTGGAAAATTTCGGAGAAATAGTGGAGTGTCGCTTTTGGCTTTGACACAGACTTTCTACGAAACAGGTCTTGTTTTTAAGTGACCTATAACAGCACAGCCTCCCCCCAGACAAAACCCACCCACGTTTTCAGCCAGGTTCACATATAAAAACAATACGACCATGATAACAACGCTGAGGATGTGAAGTACACAGTCGTGGTTAAACAAAACAAAAAAACATTCTTTTT
>VURO01003967.1:0-17239 GCA_015108175.1 Pelvicachromis taeniatus | reverse complement strand
CAGGCCATCTGGCTCAGACTCCATCACTCTCCTTCTTGGTCAAATAGCCCTCACACAGCCTGGAGGTGTGTTTGGGATCATTGTCCTGTTGAAAAATACATGATGGTCCAACTAAGTGCAAACCAGGTGGGATGGCCCAAAGATCTCACATTTGGACTCATCAGACCAAAGCCTTCCACTGTCCATTCATTTTGTTTCTTGGCTCAAACAAATCTCTTCTGCTTGTTGCTTTTCCTTAGTCGTGGTTTCTCAGCAGCTATTTGACCATAAAGGCCTGATTCACACAGTCTCCTCTGAACAGCTGATGTAGAGATGTCTGCTACTGGAACTCTGTGTGGCATTTATCTGGGCTCTAATCTGAGGTGCGATTTCTGAGGCCGGTGACTCGGATGAATTTATCCTCAGCAGCAGAGGGGACTTCTGGTCTTCCTTTCCTGGGGCGGTCCTCTTGTGAGCCAGTTTTCTTGTAGCACTTGATGTTTGTTTTGACTGCACAAAGTTTTAGCAATTTTCCGGACTGACTGACCTTAAAATAATGATGGGCTGTTGTTTCTCTTTACTTAGCTGATTGGTCCTTGTCCCATTTTGACCTCGGGACTTACTCGGCACAGATGTCCCGTATACTATGCCATCCATGTATGCCCTGCCTGCTAGCATCTGCACCCTGGTGTTATGTGCTAGATTGTGAAACCATCCATGCATGGTCAGGAGATGCCTTAATGTCAGTGGCTTGTATCTCCTCCTTTGGCCAGCTTATTATCCCAGTGGGGTATCTGATCACAGGGTGTAGGTTTGTGGGGTTTGTGGGGATAGGTTAATTGGAAACACTAAATTGCCCAAAGGTGTGAATGTGAGTGTGAATGGTTGTTTGTCTATGTGTTAGCCCTGCGACAGGTGTACCCTGCCTCACGCCTCAAGACAGCTGGGATAGGCTCCAGCACCCCCCGCAACCCTGAAAAAGGATAAGCGGAAGCGAATGGATGAAATGCAGCTGAATCCTCAGGACTAGCCTTCTGACTACCTTCCCTCTCTTTGTTACCATCTGTCTACACTTCTCATGTCCGAATGACAGTCCCATGCCGTTGCTGTAGAGCCTAGTGATGTGGATCAGTGAATCAATGTCTGTTTGACTCCTGGCATACAGCTTGATGTCATCCGTGTAGAGGAGGTTGCTGACGATTGCTCCATTCTGTAGCCAGTCTTGATGACGATCTTGCTAAAGGGGGTTCAGGCAATGCAACGGGGACAGGGCATCTCCTTGATAAATCCTATTTACTATTATAAGTAAAGATATTAGACATAACAAACATAGAAATCTCAGAAATCAGGTTTTTGGCAGACAACCCCTTTTTGCCACAACACTAGGCTAACAGCAGCTAGTAGCAGCTAACAGCGGATAAAACAAGATCACTTACTGATCGAAAAGTTCAAGATAAGCTTAGACAGAAAAAAGCTTTACTGACTCATCGAATCATAACAGACTTCTTTAACAAAGTTTTACAGCCACCTCCAAAACAGACATGGATTAATAACATATTGACAGCTGAGACAAACGGTGCACTGACAGACTACAAGTACAAGTGCGTATTACAGAAAACGTTCATCAAACTCTCAGTTTAAAAACACAATCTGACTTGGTTGACTCTGAAATTGGCAATTCTGAGTTTCCTGTTCCCGAACGGATGATCAAAGCTAGTTCAATCAACTCTGAGTATGTTCACCCTGAGTTAAGCGCATGTCAGTGGAGCCATAGCATAGAATTACCATGGCAACTGGTAAATAAAGATCAGCGCCTCCATTTCAATCCAGAGGACTGAGGAATATGAACACATGTCAGTTTGGGCCGACCTGTCGTCATCACAGACAGAACCACGTTTGATAACTTTTTTTAAATTAATGTCTGCTGTCATTATTTACCCAGATTGAATTTTTACTAATGAAGCTGAAATCCTAATTTTACATTTGATTTCAAATCTAATGATTCAGCTGTAACCTGAGAGGGACAAAACGTAGGCAAAGTGAAAAATCTGGAGAAACAGATCAGACATAGTTTACTGATACATAGTTTACCTCTGTCACCCAGATAACAGCAGGCTGAAGAGTGGATCTGCCTCCAAGTTCATTTATATTAAATAATGATCATTTCAATTATCCAGTAAAAACTAAAGAATTCCAGTATTCCTGCTATTGAATAAAAGTGCTTAAAGGAGAAAACAAACAGTTTAATGTTCCCAGTTTAACCATTTATATGTTGATCTAATATCAGCCACCACTGATAAATGGTGGGTTTCTAACAGCCACTGGTTCTAATTTAATAAAGAAAAAAAGGCAGGGCAACTTTCCAAGTCTTTAATGAATATGCAATATTTTATCATTAAGAGTGAAAAAAGTACATTTCAGTATAATTTTGAAAAGATGGGAAGTATGAGACATTTTAAATGAGGAATGATTTTTTGGATCAGGTTTTGGGTCAAACTACTGAGACTGATTTAGGTGTTTCAGTGGAAAATATATAAAGGCTGAGACTTTGAATGCTGAGCTGATACAATATTGTTTGACATTAAATAACTGAATCTCAGTCTGTGAACACATTTTAACATGAAGTGTGCAGAACACATACTTTCTGTAGCTGCATTTGAAACATTACTTTAAATACACTTAGTTCAGTGCGGCTGGCGTGATGACACTGCAAGGTGGTCTGTATCAACAAATCACTTTCAGGAATAAGCAGTCAATCAGAAGAAATAACAACTGGCAACAGGTAGACTTTTTAACAGAACAGACCTTGCTGCCATCTGGAGGACATCATGTAACGTAGTCCCATAAAATGGTAGCGGGTACAACAGATTATGTACATATAATGTGAACCAGGTGGCATAAAATTCATCATGTCTAAATTTAGTAGCTTGAATGCAACATGTTTTTCTAAGGAGTGGGTGGAGACCAAATCATAGCAACAAGACAACTGAGTGTTGTACAAGTTCACCAACTTTACACAATTATGACCTGTAGCTGGAAAAGAAAATGAACTTCTGCCACAGGCAGTGGAAGCAGACTGTGGAGTGTGAATAGTGATCCCAAACACAGACACAAAACTATAATTTAACAAAAGGCGAGTTGTTTATCGAAGGCTGATACCCAGTAACCTAAACCGGGTAAACTCGAACTGAACATGAGAAAAACTGGACGTGAGTAACATGAATACCTGCGACATGAAACGTGGAAACATGGAAACATGGCGTGAAACACAACAGACAAAAGAATGAATGAAAACTCACAGACTATATACAGACAGAAGGTGAGTGGAAACACATGGGTAAACAGCTAATACAGATGAACATGACGCCACAGGCGAAGCAAAACTAAACACACTGAACACTGTCACAATAAAACAGGAAGCACACAGACTTCACATGGTGATAGTTAAGGATAGGACGAGCAAGGGAGCAAGGGAACATGGGTAAACATGACAGACAGAAGAGACATGGAATGAACACGAGGAGGGGGGGACATGGGAACAAAAAGGGGACACATACACACAAATACATACATACAAATTTTATTTGTTACATACACAGTACAACATATAGTGAAATGCTTGTGTCCGATCTGCAGACAGGCTGCAAACGTAGCCACGCCATTCCAGGGCTTGGTTTTAGCATAGAGGGGGGCCTAGCCAGGACCCTTACTGGATACTGGGTGGGAATCGAAGTTGCAACCCCTGCTCCAAAGGTGTGTAGTCACAGAGAGGGACACAGAGGACAGAGACACACCTAAATGGACAAGGAGATTACACATGACAAACAGGGAAGACGACGAGAGACAAGGACATCCCTGAAACACACAAAGGGTGAAGAAGACAAGCACAAGGAGAACATGAAGAGTTAAGTTGCAAATATCTCCACATGTCACCTCTGTTAAAAGTAAGAGAATGGCATCAAGTAAAACCTCTCAGTGTGTTGTGTATGATAATGATTTTTTTTTTTTTTTAGAAGACTAGAGATGTTGTCTCTGGAATCTGCAACAAGGTCCTGTTCCCATGTTCCAATAGGAGACACTACTGAAGATGGTTAAAAACCAGACAAGGAGCAGAAGCCCAAACATATGCTAAGCCAAGCAGACAACGACATCAAAAAGAAGGATAAGAACATGCAGAAGTACACAAGCGTGCATGCACACACACAAACATATATAGATAAAGGGTGACTCAAAGCAGAATTGTACATATTACATATGTCTCTTCCCATTGCTTTTCTTAATTTTGATATTACTATCACCCCCCAAAAGCAAACAAACAGCAAATCCTCAAGGATTTAAAAATAATAATAAAATAAAGTGTGTGTGGCTCAGAAGTAGAGAAATGTTGGTACTTTTCATCCACTGAAAACATTTGATAAGATATGAAAATGGTTTCCTGTCTGAGATGATCGGAGGGGACCTCCACACTTCGTGCTCCGTACGGGCACTGCTATTCTGGTTCGCCTTAGTAGACTGGCGCGCCACTCTTTGACTGGCGGTTGCGTAGCTTACGTGAAAGTTTGCCGTAGCAGAGGCCCAGGTAAAAGGAAGTGGTCCCCCGTGGACGAGTAGCTACCAAATCGGGACGAGAGCAAATGGCACTTAAAATATTCAACGAATGAGTTTAAGCTAGTCGAGGTGATCATCAGAAAAGCGTCCAGTGGTGAGTTTATATTCGAGTTGCTTGATTCTTCTTTGTGAAATACTGCTTTGGTGTGTTGGCCTCGCTAGCTATTAGCTAGCTGGCTGACATGATGATGGTGCATGGTGGCCGCAGTAACCGTACAGATGTTGCATTACATTTAACGCTGTAAATTTCAAGTAAAGCCATGGATCGGGTTCGGCTGTAGCTTCGAGTCGATGCCAGGAGAAGCACACAGCCAGGCCAGTTACCGCCGCAACACACAGGCCCAGTCCTTCATTTATCGTGTGCTAAGCATGCTACGTTCACTTACTGTTTTGGCTGCTGTGAAAAGGTTTTCATTGCAATTGCACAGGTCTCTGCTCAATCGGCAGCACTTTGTGCAATGCTAACGGGTTTTTAGAGACACCCGAATCTTCACATCATAGTGTAAAGCAGCATTACGTAAATAAGCTTTTTTTTTTTTAATATGGCAAACTTAGCAGTAGCTATCGTTGTATTTTGATAGCAGTTCTCTGGCCAGGGACCTTAAAGTTCTCGCTTTCTTCTAGTAAACTTTTTAAACCACAAGTATGAAAATGTGTACTCAAACTAATGTAATGTCCAGTTCGAGCATCAGCTCGACTGGTTGTCTGAAGGTGTTCGGCGGATATTTGACATATAGGTGCTAACTAGCCAGCCAACACACATTGTGCTCTTTGCCACTTAAACAGAATGTCCCTCCTGACGGGAAGTGGAGAAATGCCAGTTTGCCCATACTTTAACGTAATGTATAGACCCCGGGAGGTGGACTGGAGTGTAATCAACTAATGATGAAACTGGGACAGCATGGCGGTTAGCATTGTTGCTCACAACAAGAGGGTCCTGGCTCAAATTCACCATCTGGTCTTTCTGTGTAGAGTCTGCGTGGGCTCTCCTCCCACCGTCCAAAGACTTGGAGTTGGTGGGTTTGGGTTAACTGGTGATTCTAAATCGCCCGTAGCTGTGATTGGCGTGTTCAGCCTGTAGGCCACCTCTTGCCCTGAGGCAGCTGGGATGGGCTCCTGCCCCACCACAACCCTGAAGTGGATAATCAGAAGAAAAATATGTATTGCGATTTACCACCACCGTTTCAACAGCAATTTTTGTTTTTACTATATTATTATTTTTTGGCTGCAAAATGAGATTGTCAAGCACACAAAGTGTTTCTAAAACTTCCCATAAGATATAGTCAGTGTGACGTGGGCCTGCGAAATCTGTTGGTGAGAACTCTTTACTACAATAAATCGTGCATCTGTGATTTTCAGTTGAGTTTTGTGTTGATGCAAGCAGGTTTTACACGTGTGACTGACCCATTAGCTTCCTCAAGTCCCCCCCCCCTGCAGTCCAAACAGTTGGTACTATGCCCCTGTGTGTTTACATTTGTGTGGCCATCTTTGAGGTGGACTTTGTCCCATGATAAAACACACTGAGGTCCACACTTGGTTTATAAATGCTACAGAATTTGAGCTTCTTCTTCTTTTTTTTAACCTTATCTGCATGTTGACATCTTGTACAGATGAAATGTTGAGGCTTCCAGCATTTGAGTTACCAGTGTGGTCTGCTTTAATTTAAAACACTTACTAGATTTGTGTATGTGAAAGAACTCAGTTCAGGCCTGTTGTTTCAGGTTGTAATCTTTTAAATTGCAAGCAAATGTGATCTGCTTCATTTAAAGCAAGAAATGCTTGCTTTAAATCACTGACCATCAACTGGCGGCCCGCTGAGCCGTTCAATCCGGCCCGCGACTGGAAATCCAAAATTGTGAGGATCAAAAATAAAGTAGTGGTCCACACTTTTAAAGCAACTAAAAGTGCTCTATAAATAAAGTTGACTTAGCCTAACTGAGTTGAGGCAAAATATCTATCACTCCTAGTGGCTGACTGTGGTATAGGTGATGGGAGCCTGAATCAAATGCCTTAATTTTTGTAATGAAATGGAAGAAGTATAAACATTAAACATAATGTTAAGCCAAAATTAGATTTTTATTTGATTTTCTCCTTGGGGGTCTGGCCCCAAGGAGACTGTCTGGTAAAACTCTGGCCCTCTGACAAATGTAGTTGATGACCCCTGCCATATAGTGACCTAGTCAGTCTCCAGAAAATTCTTATTGAAAATCTATGGAGGGAGCTGAAACTTTGAGTTGCCATTTGGTAGCCTGGAAAACTAAAATATTTAGAGTTTATGTAAAGAGGAGTGTCTTAAAATCAGCCCTCAGATGTGGGCAAACCTGGTTCTCAACTACGAGGAAAGTCTCACTGCTGAGCTTTGCAACATGGATTTCTCCACCAAGTACTAAGTTATGCTTTGCTTGTGGCTCAAATGGTTTCACTCAATGATATGCTAATAATTTCTAACTTTTATGTAGCCTGTTGTTTCTAACTTTTTCATTGATATTCGATGTCTCTCCTTTAAAATGAAACTACAGTAAAAATCACGGCCAAACTTACAGCAGGGAATCAAATAAGTATTTCCTGCACTGTACTGTGTATACTTTCAGTTCCCTACAAAAAAAAAAACCAAACAGACAAAACACTATCAAAATTGTATATCATCAATCATCCAAATATAGATGTTCATAGACACCTTGTATTTAGCACTTTGTACATGCAGACTGTTGAAATTTGACAAAATAATTGTTAATGCAATGATGTGCAATAAGTTGATTTTAAATGGAGACTTAACTCATCTGTCTGTTAATTTCTTTTATCATAGCTGTTGTTTTTTAGCATGTTTCTGTCATGATATGCTCAACTCCCATTACTGAAAAGATTTCTGTTTGCTGTTGTTCTGTCCCTATTCAAGCAACATTTTAAACCAATCACCGTTCTGCCTACGCTTGGCATCATCACCTCAAGGCTACGACTGTTGCCACTGCTGGCACAGGCACTGCTGGCACAAACATGTCTACATTTGTTGCATACCCACCCCAAATCCTTCTCTGTGCACTGCCAAACACCTACACAAATGGACAGAAAAACAGTACCGCGAATAAAGATTTAGACAAACTTCCGTCACTGCCGATAAGAAATAATCGAAACACACAGTTTCTGAGACATATTTAGACTCGACTTAGACTCGATATATTTAGACTCAAGATTTTAATATCGCAAAGAAACTATGCCATGATTGGAAGTTTCATAATCTGGTTGACACTTAATGGGTTGCTGCTATAAATCCCCAATTACCTCCCTGTTTTCTGGTGTTGGACAAAAATTGCCTTGACAACCAAATGAACTTTTAATGGAACATTTACTAGCACTAAAATTGGAGATAACAATGCCTACTTGGAACATCTTTGACGCCAAAGGTGAAGAAATAAAAGCAACTGTGAATCTCATAATGAGGCTGCGTTAAGAATAACTAAATACAGTAAATGTGCATGCATCTCTCAAAACTCTATAAACAAAGACAGACAGAGGGACCCAACTGTGTCTCATCACAATCTGGCCCTTAATTGTCAGTATGTGCTGACAGGCATATGCTTTGGTCACTTTATGTTGAAATCCCTGTCAAGGGATCCATCTGTGTGTGTGTGTTTGTGTATGTGTGTGTGTTGTATCCATCTATGTGTATATGACGTTCACCATATGTGTATGCTCCATCTAAGTGTTTGACAAGTGCTCCAAGGCAAATGTTGACACTTGGATTAGAGATGGGGTGGAGGGATGGGAAAAGACTTGGATGTGAAGACTGCATTAGTTTCCAAGGACAGGAGTGGAAATAAATGATAAGGTGAAGTGGGGACGGGTGGGGCAAGCTGCAGGCGGCTGGCTTTGGCCTTCTCTGCACGGTCAGGGATTTGAAGGCCTAAAAAGACTGCCACGCTCAGAGATTCTGCTCCCGAGCTGCCCGATTCCCACTTCTCAGTTGTTTTTTTTATCTATTTTTGGTGGACTGTTGTATGAATCTTCATTCCCTCATTTGCGATAGACCCCTGTGTTTGGTATTGATTTTTCTCTCCCTGCTTTACTTACTCATCATCCAGACTCAGTGGCACGTCCTGGGAAAATTTAAAGGGTACTTTGTCCTGATGCACACACGAGCAGTCATGTTTCAGATATCAGATGTTAATATCGCAGATAAATTTCTCAGAGGAGACTCTAAATCAGATTTTTCTTTGTTGCTCACTTCTTCTCATCTGCTCTCCCATGGTAGCTGTCCTCAAAGGGAACAGAATACAAAAGCCCTGTGTAAAGCTCCAAGTAACCATTCATTTCCTTCTGACAGATGACACAGAGTGATGCATAGCCTGTAGCTTTACTTGATTTATCAAAAATACACAAAGAGCACAACAGACGCCGAGAGAAGACAAGAAAAAGACCATTTGAAATCTGCTGAATGGGCTGGTTTTTTTGTGCTATTTGCATAATTGGTTGTTTGCTTCAAAATGATGAATAAACCAAAACTTATGCTCAAAACATAACAGAGTTTAAAGGCAAAGCACTGTCCATTGCCAACTAAGCATGCGGTACAATACGAGTGCCTCTGCTTCTCTGCTAATGAAATTGAGATTGCAGAATGTCAGTTTGAAGCATGATTCAAATGACAGGAAGCAGAAGAAAATCAAATTGTATTATTTGGTGTCAGCCAAGGAAATACAATAACATTTGAACCTACACACGGAAACAAACTTAACCTTGATCAAAACCAGAGCTGATAGCAACAAACTATTAAGTGTCATAAATGACAGCTATCTGTGCTTTTGCTTTTAATAATGAAAAAGTTAGGGAGTGCTGACAATATTCAATTCTGTTTTGTGTGTGAACGTCTGATAATGCAGTCATGTTATGTGGTTTTTGTTCTTAAAAAAAATAAAAAATCTACCCCTGCCTTGTATAATGTTCAGCAGCTACATGTTTCTGTGGCTTCATTTCTCTTCAGTTAAGTCTAAAAAAAAATATTTATTGTTCAGATTAAAGTGCCATCTAATATTTTGGAGAACAAATAACAGGCCGGTGTTCTTTGTTTTTCTCCAATGGCAGCAGGCGGTCGACACCTTTTCCTGCACAATCAAGCCCCCTTTATAATCAGCTTGAGTGTGGCTGACCCAATCAGAGTCATCAGCAAGATTGATTTTTCCTCTGCGCTCCAGGATAATTAGCCAATTTCAACAAGAAACTGAATTGGGTGATTGATTAGTTCAATATGGGCTTGCCCAGACTCTGGTTTTGAGCGCCACTACTTGACTTTGCATCACCTAAAAAACGGTGGATGTTGTAAATGCTTACCCTTTTTTTGACCTTTATGGTTGTTTTTCTTAATTTTAGACCATAGAATAGAGAAGAAAATAAAACAGTAAAGATACGGTTTTTCCTCTGTACATCATCACAGTGCAAACTGTTAGGTTCAAAAGTATTGCATTAACTCATTAACCAACGCTATTTGAAATATTGGGATTGTTTTTAGTGCTTGGATGGAAATCCTTTGCATTGAAGGACTGCCTGAAATCTAGAACGCATGGCCATCACCACATGCTGAATTTTTTTCAGTGAGATGCTCTGCTCGGCCTTGACTGCAGCTGCCTTCAGTTACTACTCATGTGTGGGTCTCTGGGCCTTCAGTTTCAATTTCTTCTATAACTGAAGAGCATGCGGTATAGGGTAAAGATTGGGTGGCTGACTTGACCATTGGAGAATATCCAATTTCTTTGCATTGACAAAACCTTTTGGGTTGCTTTGGCTCATTATCCAATTGTACTGTGGTGCAGACTAATGAGTTTTTATTATTTGGCTGAATTTGAGAATAGAGTATAGCCCTGTATACTTCAGAATTCATCCTTGCTTTAAACGCCGTATTTATATTTGTGAAGACATATTTTAACTGTCAACTTGAACAATGATTTACCCATCTGGTTGAGAGACTTCTTGACCTGGTTAGATGTAATATGGTGTTGGTGTACTTAAACATCACAAATAATTCAGTCAATACAGTTTAGTTGTCTTGTGTGGTCTTTCAGGCCTTTTGGTGTTGCTGAACTGGCCTGTGCATTTGTTCTTTTTAAGGATGTACCAGACTGTTGATTTGGCCTGAGACTTTTGCTGCCTCTTGGGTTTATTTTGGGGTTTTTTTTTTTCACCTGGCCATCCTGACTTTCACTGACATCTTTCCTTTGAAAGTTTTAGTGAACAGTTACTAAATCCAAGTTCAACAATTGGAATCAATTCCAGATCTTTTATCTTCTAAATTTGTCTCAATTAGCCATGACGCTGTGTGCCAGTGAGTTGTCGACTGTGCCAGAATTTAAAGAGAAATGTGGGCCCAAATGCAGACTCTTGAGGACTGAGTTACTTAACAAAAGTCAAACCTTTATTGTAACGAAGAGAAGTCCAAAAGGCAGCCAAAAACAAAGGCCATATATACAAAACATGAGAGAAATCATGCAAGAGCCAAATAACTTGACAAGGGGCTGGGTTTATGACCCAGCATTTTGAGTTTATTTGGCATTGTTGATCTGCCATCGCCCCCTTCTCTGTTCCCAGTTACCTCTCCTTGTGTTCCATGCCTGCCCAGTCTGTCATGTGTTTTATGTCTACATGTTCCATGTTTTGTGGGGATAGGTTAATTGGAAAATCTAAATTGCCCATAGGTGTGAATGCGGGAGCGACTGTGAGTGTGAATGGTTGTCTGTCTATGTGTGTTAGCCCTGCGACAGACGGGCGACCTGTCCAGGGTGTACCCCGCCTCTCGCCCAAAGACAGCTGGGATAGGCTCCAGCGCCCCCCGCGCCCCCGAAAAGGATAAGCGGCTGCGAATGGATGGATGGATGTTCCATGTTCCATTGTCAAGCTCCTTTCTATGTTTCCTGTGTTATTTTGAAAGGTCTAGTGTTTCCATTTTCAGTGTGTTTGATTACCCTTCCCCTGTTGCCTCATGTTTGTTTGTGTCAGCTGTGTTTCCCCAGGTGTTTCAATTTCCCTCATTACCCTCCTGTGTATTTAAGTCCTCTGTCTCCTTCTGTTCTTTGTCAGGTCGTCTGTTTCTCCATGTCAAATCACATCGGGTCAAATAATTTTGTTACAATAGTTCAGGTTCATGCTCATGTTTTGGATTATTTGTATGTTTTGCATGTGCCCGTTCAGTTTCATGTTCCTGTCCTCTGTCATAGTTTTCATAGTTTGTTTATATTATTGCCAGTTTAGGTTTAGTTTAGTTCCGCCCTTATTCGCCTTGCTTTGTGCCTTGCTTTTTGGTATTTAGTCAAATAAACGGTTCCCTTTTCATTGCGCTTTGTTTCCTGTTGTCTCGTGTCTGCTTTTGGGCCCACTCCATAAACACACCGGCAATCCCCGCTGTGACAGAACTGCCAAAATAAAATGGGAAATAACTAAACATGGGACATCAAACACTAAACTAGAGACTTGACACGTAAAACAGGACATAAATTCATGAAATTAACTATAAATAATAACTATAATTACCATACACAGAAGAAAACACAACTTAAAACCAAATCATGCTAAGCACAACAGGAACTAAAGCTAGAATATGAAACTAATGAACAATTAACAAACAAAAAAAAAACATAACATTAAACAAAACTCAAATGTTTAACACTGCAGACCCTGAAATGTGACATTTTAAATGAATTAAAGATTAAAGTCTGTACTTTAGTCATATTTTTTATTGGTTTGATTAAAAATCAACTGAGGTGATGAACGTTGTGTCATTGTCCGAATACTTACGGACCTAACCGTAGGTCTCAGCTTAAGAGACAAACTCAGTGCATTTATTATGAACAATAAGTTCATCAGGTGGAAAATCAAACCTCTCCCTTTCACCGATTTCCTGCAAACCTCCAAACTGCCATGGCACAAAGAATAATCGTCCAGGGATGTTAGAGGGCAGAGGCACAGACATCCATCAAGCTTGTTGTCAAAGTTTTCCTCATTTCTCAAAAGAAACAAAACGCCCTAAAAACCAAATCAAGGAACAATACTTCCGGTTATTCAGTGTCCCTCCATGGCCCGGTCAATGCCGAGTTTCCCATCCTTTAGCCCCAACACAAAGTCTCCTTGTCCCCTGCCAGGGAAAACTGACATATCCAGCCCAGCCTCTTCCATCGCTCTCTGTTCCCTTGCTCACATGGCTTTGTCTTGTCTGCCCTGCCTCATTGGAGCAGTCAGCTTCATTCAGGCAGGTTCACGGGGGGCATTTAGTCACGCATTGTCAACCCTGCTGTAGTCCTTCAGTTCCCTCTGTGAGGTGTGTCAGCGGAATGACACATGCACTCTACCAAACCTGATCCATGCCTGACATGCATGAAGGCCATTCACATACACACATATATACAGATCATGCAGAAGATCAATTTAGGCAGGTCAGCCTGACATATTATTCTTTGTTTTGTTTTTTTAATTGCTCTGCATCAAAGACAAGTGGTGAGTAATGACATGGAGGACTATGTTAAAAAGAATTTCCTACCAACATGTGATTGTATTTGGACAGAGGTGGGAAGTAGCACAATTAGGTTTGTGATGTACAGTGCGGTGGAGAAGTGTTTGCCTCACTGCTAATTTCTTCATTTTTTTGCATATTTGGAACACAACTTTTAATATTAGACAAAGCCTAAACCCATTATACATTAATTAAGGGAGCGTTCAGGATTATCTGATCCAGTAACAATAATTTACTTTTAAAAAAAAAAGTTTTAAGCCTAATATTACAAGTAGAGAGGGTGTCTGTCTCTTGAATTCAAACTGGGAGCTACTTCCACAGAAGAGGGGCCTGAAATCTAATCATTATCGTCATATTTGGTATGCAAATTTACATCACATGTAACATGACTTAAACCTTCCAAAAAGTTCAACTTCTTCTTCTTGTCTTGTCAGTCCACAGAATATCTTCTTAAAGTCTTGGAGATCATCAAGATGGTTTTTTTTTTTTTGCAAATGTAAGATGAGCCTTTGTGTTCTTTTTGGTCAGCGGAGCTTTTGTTGTTCCCATTCTTTTGACCCTGAATGAAAGCTGCATTACTGCTTTCAGCTCCTTTCTCAGCATTCCTTTCCACTCCTATATAAATGAACACTGTTTTAATCACCAGCTACTGAAGGACTACTCAAGCTTCCAGCCATCGCTGTATCATGATGACGTAAAAGTTTAATATCCATATATTCCCTTAATCTTAATACAAGCTAAACCGGTGTTATACTATTTGGTCATCCAGATATTTTTGGTGCTTCTCACCTGCATTCTTGGCCCTTAGCACCCTACAGTAAATATTTTGGACAATGAGTTAGCTCTCAAGCTAGGTTTCGCTAACTAAGAATGTTTCCACAAACCAAATAACTGCTTTCTGTCAAAGATCTACGGTTATAGTCATGTGGTATTTGTTTGTCTAGATTAGACAAAAGAAGGACATTTTATGTAGATTTCAGTGTATCATCCATCTGAAGTCTAAATCTAACACAACTATTACAAATGAGGGTAGATTGCTAAATTGATGTTGCATCTGACCTTTGGAAATAATTACTGCCTTGTATAGGATCTGCCCTAATACTGGCTATTTTTAGATTCTTGCAAAGGACTACTTTTACATTAGTAGCAACTTTTAGGGCTTAAAAATTAAGCCAGTGCATAAGTGCTAAAAACTGCAGTTACTCTAGCAGCACCTGGATACTGGAGTTAGAGGCATGCTGGTTTGATTGATAGACACTGATGGCTACAGCCCACGTACAACCCATCCAAGAGGTTTCCGCTTAATGCTGTGAGTGAAATTATACTATCTTATTAGTCTGTTAATTAGAAGTAATTAGCAGGTCTCTACATCTGTGTCAAACCCCAGCACTGCAATCTATCCAAAACCAATGAGTCAGTGGTGTTCCATCAGGGCAAGCAAAGCAAGCAGTGCTTGCCATGTCAAATCTAAAAATATATATAAATGAAAATAAACCAAAGGAAAATTATCTCCTTGAAAAAAAAAATCAAACAATGAAAACGATAAACAAAAACCCTATTCTATTCTCTACAATTTTGTTGAACATGAACACATAAAGGGCATTTCTATCCTGTTCTATTCTATTCTGCTGGCTTCTTTCATGCTCATGAACTCATGAACAACTTTTTTTTCAGAGATACTTGAGCATTTAAAGTATTTAAATGCTGTTAATACACTGCATTTAAAGTATTTAACATGAGCTCAACCTTCAACTTCGACTTTCTTCTTCTAGTGGCTAATGCGATATTTCAAATTAATGGCTCCAGAGGGACAGACATGTATATTTTGTCATGGTAGTCTGAAGAGGTGGAAATAAGGGAAACACAACTTTTTGTTTTATGAAGACATACCTATCATCTAAAAATTGATGGAAAGTCCTGTGCATTTAACCCTTAGAGAATTTGTCTGATTGCTGATGGTCCTGAACATCACTGACATACCATGTAATAATGTAAGTCATTAAGAGTCACATGAGTCAAGGTGTGGGTCATTATTGTCACAGAGACAGACTCTGCCATCATGTGAGTTATTAAGGCAACTGGGGTCAAGGTGTGAGTGAAGGCTGAAGGTGCCTAGGTTTTAAATAGGCCTACCTTGGACTTCCATAGATCTCCCTAGATAAGAGATGAAATGTCTCCACACACCAAAAAGGAGACCAGCTGCCTTCAAGCGCTTAAGACTTTCTTTTTTCTATGTTGTGCAACTTTTTGGTCATTGTATATTATTTTGAAATGTGCTCTATGAATAATTGTGACTAAAAGAATTTAGGATTATATGACATTCGCACAGCATGTTCAAAACACAAGTTAAAACGAGTTACAAATATGAATATGTTTCTCAGTGTCTAAATATTCAACTGTTTGCCATTAACATAAAAATAAATAAATGAGACAACTTGGCCAAAGTATCATTTATTGCCAGGTCAAACACTTAAATACCATTATACTTGTAAATGGAGTATTGGTCTACTATGGTAATCCCTATCTTACTTACTGTAATTACATTTCTAGGTTATTTTAATAGGCTGTGCAGTTACAAGTCATGTGTTGGTAGACGTGTGCACATTAAGGGAGCACAGAATGTGGAGCGACACAGGAGTTAACCTCGGTGCTCATTGTCTATTCACACAGCATATTGTATCTGCATATGAAATGTAATCACCGGCTTGAAGTTTTATTAAAGCAAGTGATTTAGAGGATGACTAAGGCAGTAATCCCCTCTCAGCTCTGCTCACCCTGTCTCATAATGATAATAGTAAGAAGAATTAGCTTCTGCATGCCATTCACACACATGTGTGTAATTATGCACAGGTGTGAACACATGCATACAAGCATACAGTACATGCTGTCATTTATCTATAATTTAAACTAAAATTATGAACAAAATCCATGCTCACATTCTCACAACTGAAGAAAATGCAACACACTTTTGCACCCCAGGACACACACGTACACATTTTGAGTATTCCTGCGTGACAGAGTGCTGGTGAGAAGCAATTTCCCCTCCTTGTCATTATTAGATTAGTGCTTGTATTATTTGGGAGAATAAATTGGTCGCAATTGAAATGAATGCCATCAGCCAGACTCTAATACATATCTCCTCTGTCTCTTCAGCATGTTGTAAGTTCCTGATTATGAAATGCAGACATGGGCTGCCAGAGGGAGCGCACCATCAACACCACCCATCAAACAGCACACTCACTTTGTTCCTATGATGTGTTTGCCTTAAGCTGAGCCAAGTCAATCAGTGCTGGATGATTTGAGAGAGGTCTCTCCAACGTGAGAAAAAATAATGGCTTGGTGCTTGGTGTAGTTGCTAGTGAAGAGTGACCCAAGTTCCTATATGCTTTGTGCAAAGGAGCCATTTACTGAATCTCAATACATCAACCCTGCTTTTCCATATTACAAAACTGTTTGATTTCCACATAAAATGTGAAAAAGCCACAGCACTAAAAGAAGCAAGTCACTTTAAAATCACTTGTATCCCTCATTTTAGTGTCAAGGGAAGGGAAATGCTGATATACGCGACCCCATTAGTAGGTTATACAGGTTTGTGCAATGTGCGCACTTCACTTAAATGCTTCCCTTCATTTTCCCCCTTTGATTCGTCGACTGCTGAAATAAGCTCAGTCAATGCTGCCTGATGACTTTGGCTGTGAAGGATAATTGATTGGCGGGGATTATCCCCCTCCAAGTCGCCTGCTGATGGAGCTAAGTCTGACAAGGTGAAGCAATCTCTAACCAGTGTGATGGCGAATCCTGTGATGATGACTGTTGCTGAATGTAAAATACATTTATATTTTTTATTCTTACATAAATATGATGCTTTTCACAGACATAGCACTTTTAAACCCTTTTGAAAAAGCTTGATAGTAGGCCAAATATAAAAGATAAAATGCACTTTTCTGTACATTGCCTACTAAAATATGTTATTTGGTCTCCTTACATTTTATGAAAGGTTTTCTTTTTCTTCCCAGTGCTAAGAAATAATATAATAATATTTAGTCTCGTACAAAGTATATGTTCGATTCTGACCTGAAAGAGCTGCAAAAGTAGTTGAATAATTGCGTGCGCACTGATGGAGACCGAGTGCCACAAACCAGAATTTAAACTGTCTTACAGAAT
>VURO01003965.1:6179-30082 GCA_015108175.1 Pelvicachromis taeniatus | reverse complement strand
GTGCAGTTCTGACAGAACACAAGGTCTTATTCCACTCCACCAGCTACCAGCGGCTTGGAGAGGCATGCCGCGCCCTGGAAGCCCTCATGTTTCCTCTTAAATACAGGTGAGTATGTGTTTGATATGGCTGGATGAGACAGAATCTCATGTGACTTTCCATTGACTGCAGTTGTGACTTCCTTGGCTTGTGATCTTGACTGATCATTAACTTTGTTAATTTTTCATTCATTTCTGTAAAAACAATTTTCTCCACCACATTAGATCACCTTTTAAAGTCACACAATTTAACCTTCTTTAACCTCTTATATTTTGTAGCATTTCCCCACTGACAATTTTTTGTTTTGTTTTGTTTTGTTTTTGAAAATCTGAATATTTTCCCCTGAAATGAATCAGATCTATGCGGTTAATAACTTACTTCCCTCTCTCCAATGCATTTATTCATCACTCTCCCTTGTGAAAACATATCTTGTAAGAAAAGGTATTTTAAGCTAATGCGACCAAATGTGTTCAGGGGCACTTCAGGCAAACATAACACTAAACAACAAAACATGCGACTAAAGGAAGGAAGACGTCAGGAGGAAGGAGACAGTAAGCCTTTTTCACAGAAGACGTTTTGAGCAGTCATTGTAATAATATTAGTAACAGTTTAACGACGACGTCCACACGATTTCCAGCCATGGCATGCCACAGTGTCTTTATGTGAAAGCGAAGTACCAACATCAAGGCGGTGGTGGTGTAGCAGCATGCTAATTCATATTAGAGGAATTTATAAGTATATAAAAATATATGCTCATCTGCCACTTTATTAGGTATACCTATTTAATTCACTGTTAGCGTAAATATGTTATCAGCCAATCAGCTGGCAGCAACTAGGTGTATTTAGGCGTGTAGACTTGTTGAAACTGGGCATCAGAATCGCTATGAAAGGCGACTTAAGTGACATGGCATAGTTGTCGGTGCTATGTGGGGTTGTCCGAGAATTTCAGAAACTACTGAGCTGAGATTCTCCCACACAACCATCTCTAGGGTTTATAGAAAGAGAGGAAGTGTCCAGTGAGCGGTGGTTCTAGTGGAACATCTCTGAACGCACAACACATTGAACGCTGAAGCAACATTCAGATGGCTAATTTGGACCTTTATGACCACAGTGTGCCCATCTTCTGATGACTGTTTCCAGCAGGATAACAGTCACTAGATCTCAGTCCAATAGAGCAACCTTGAGCAACCTTGCCAGATGAGCAGCCGGTAACTGTACAGCAATTGCGTAATGCTGTTGTGACAACATGGAGCAAAATTTTCAGAGAAATGTTTTCAGCAACTAGTAGAAACTATGCGATGAAGAATTGAGGGGATTCCTTTCTTTGCTAGCAAGGTGTACCTAATAAAGTGTCTGCGAGTGTATTTAGTTCTTGATAATAAACGAGCAATAAAAACACTGAAACCACGATGCTACTCTGCCATTCCCTTGGTTTGTGTGTTGTATCCTTCATTGTTTGCTTGGTCTAAGTTTGCCAACAGCAACAAGAAGGGCAAAAATCAGCAGTGGTTTATTTTTCTGTCTAAGCCGCTGGAAGTTTGGACAAACACAGTCACGGGTCTCAAAAAACCCTTTTGTTACTGGTAAGCGTAAAATGGGACTCACACGAAGGTGAACGGGCGTTTCAGGTGACTGGTACACAATCGTGGTCTTGAATAATTCTGTTTTTTATTTAGAATTAGAAGCTACTATGTGTTAACATGATATGTAACACATGATGTACACACACAGCGTTCTAAATTTAAATTATCTGGGGTTTAGTGCAGTTTTGTTTCCAGTAGATGATGATGGTCATTTAGAATTTCCAAAGCTTGTAAAATTTGCAAAACTTATAAATGTCCTTCGTGCTTTATTGCTCTCTTATCATTTGAAATAAGTTTAGTCATCCGAGTTCCATTTTCAACATCGCGTGCAATCAAACACATCCTCTTCCCTGCGGGGAAAGTTTATTTTAAGCTCATAGTTGACCAACCGTTGCATAATTCTTCTCAATCTTTCTTCTGAGTAAATTTGTGCATTTTCCTTGTGTTCGTGCATTCAGCTACCCCTACATCCCTATTCTTCCTTCGCGACTGCTGGAAGTGTTGAGTTCACCCACACCCTTCATCATCGGAGTGCACTCCATGTTTCAGAACGAAATCCAGGATCTGGTGAGTGCAGATGTGTCACAGACATCCAGGAATTTGTCCTACCTCCATGCACAAGTTAAAGATTAGAAATTGTTGGAAGGTAACTATGATCATTAACTGACACTTTAAAGGCTTATTTTGATGTCCTCAAAGCAGGACTTGCTTTAAGGACTTTTTCTTTCTACTGACCAGCGAAATTTACTTTTTTGTTTTTTTCAGAAGGTTTTTGCTCACGAGGTTTTACAAGATTTCTACATATTTATCTGGTTGCATGTGAATCACACAGCAGTAAAACCCCTGACCGTTCAGTGTTTTGTGTTTTTTGATCAGTTGGATGTTATCATTGCTGACCTGGATGGAGGAACAATAAAGATTCCTGAGTGTATCCACCTGTCCCTGCTACCTGAACCTTTGTTACACCAAACGCAGTCTACCCTGTCCCTGGTGAGCACAAACGCAAACTCACACATGCTCACAAAAACACCTAAAACCATGTTATTTAAAGACGATTGCATCTTAAGTGAGCACCCCAACATTTTAAATTTTCCTGAAGTCTGTTTTCTTTGAACATTATATAATAGAGTAATAGAGTGGGTTGTGTTCTGTATAGGAAGTGTGCTCAGAAAGTTTCGTAATGCTGGCCAAAACAAGCAGAAAACATACCTCACCTTTTCAAGGTCGTCTCCTTGCAACATTTAAATCTCTCCTTAGAAACCCTGCTTTGCAATTTAATTGTCGAACATACACGTGCACAAAAAACAAATGCTGACAAACTGAGCTAGCTTCCATCGCTGTTATTGAGAAGAGAACTGAGCTACAACTCATGCCAGCCAGCTCGAAGACAGCTCATCGAGTCAGACGAGTATCCAGGTACATGCTCCTAGACTGACACCCTGAATTCATCCCTTAGGGTCACCGAGTACTTCTGCTGTAATACTTGCCTTAAGCAGGGCAGGCAAATTGTACATTACAGCAGTGCCCTCAGTTTCCAAGGACAGCAAGAGAGACATGACCTCCCTAAGTGGGCCCCACCTGTCTCCACTCATTCCCAGCACTGCTTGCTGTGATGTGACCAAGGTCAGAGCCAGGAGTCAGACCTGGAAAGGGCAGGCGACTTGTTAGCATAGCTAGTAGGCTAAAAGAACATAGTAGTTACAATGTTAGCACTTCGGTTCAGTTGACTTCTGCCATTTATGGAGTAACACTTTACCTGTTGTTTTATAGGACTGTTGTTGGTGATGTCAGATTATGTAGAACAGACTGGGGATGACCTGTGGCTGGACGGGACCCCTGTGTATTTTTGTTTAGAGCCCCAATAGACTGGAAAATCAGCACTGACTGTAATATCCTGAGACAGCTGAGGAAGAACACTTGATCTGATGTGATGATCTGATCTTTGCCACATGGTTATGTTTTTTGATATATTTTTTTCTGTCCACACTCTGGTGGATTTAGCGCTGAGACTCCTCTTCCTGAAAATTAAAAAAAGGGTTGAAGGCGTGTATTTTGATGCAGACAACACGATCCAGTTGCCATCAGAGACTGTCACGTGCAGGTAGTCGAAACAAGACTTTTATGGAGTGATCTGAACTTTGCCCGAGTGCAATGTATGTTCCCTAGAAGTGACGGGGAGACTAAACTGAAGGGATGATCAGCCAAATTAGAATCAGGTAATGTTTTTGCCTTTTGCAGGAGGAGTTGCAGAACTGTTTGATTGCACAAGAAGTCATCTGTCATTTCATCTCTTTTACAAAGACAAACACATCACTACACATATATGGAGAACTAATGCTTTAATTCTTATATTCTGTTTAATAAAATGTTTGCTTTCCTAATGAAACAATGAGGCACTTCTTGATTACCACGTTACCTGGTCACTTACTGTGCACAAGCAGCATTCCCTAAGTTGATGTTAGAATCATCCCAATTTTCCATGAATGCTTGGGATAAACGAAAACAAATGTATCGTCTGAATCTAAATCCATTTTCTTAGGTTTTGCACCCGGATTTGGAGATAGCGGACAACGCGTTCCCCCCACCTCGCACCGCAGCCTCCAACCTCAAGCTGTTGGTAAGTCAGCAGCGTTAACATTTGGCCTCGTTTCATTTAAGTTCCTCAGTATCTCAAGGAGTGATGTCCTCCTCTTTCCCACATGAAGAGGACAGGCTGCCCAGTTTCTTATCGCAGGGAGTTTAGTGTTGGAGTGGGGGTACTAACTGACGGTAACCCATAACCCGAGTGAAGGAAGAAAAAAAACACGTCTGTTGGATAATTAACTTATCAGACTGCATTTATGGCATAGCTGTTTGATGAGGAATGTTTGTGTGTGTCTTTCTGTGTGTGTGTGTGTGTGTTCCAGGACAAGGAGGTGAGGGCCGTCTTTCTCAGGTTGTTTGCACAACTCTTTCAGGGCTACAGGTCCTGCCTGCAGCTCATCCGCATCCATTCTGAACCCGTGATCCACTTTCACAAGGTAATAAAACGACGTCATGAAATTCCCGGGGCTAAAATTAGCAATTTTAGCCAATATATGACCTTTTGATTAAACTCTGTAAGCAATTCCTCCCTAGAAAACACAATGTTCCGTCAATCTGCCCGCGCTCCTTTAGCCAGCCGTGTGGGCGGACTCGCACATAAAGACCTGCCAGATAAACTTGTCAGAGGTGTATAATATGTGTGTTTGTGTGTGCGTGTGTGAGTGTGCGTGTTGTTTTAAACGTGTCACAGAATCTTCGTGACTCTTCCTTGATGGTATCCGTTTGTTTATCCAAGCTTCGGACACAGTCCCGTAACCTTGGGCAAAGCCGGCAATGAGCCATATGAAACGTATTAGGTTTACATTTTTGTTTTGCGACGGGGTTTTTGTTTGTTCGTGTCTGTGGTGTCTCCGTGGTAACCCATCAGCAAATCACCCTCAAAGTACCCCACATGGATCACATTATAAACTAAAGCTCTGCTTATTTGCCTGGAATCCTGGAGCGGGAGGTGGGGGGCTTGAGTGAACTGTGTTTTATCTCCTCTAGCCACAGGCACATATAATTATGCGTAAAGTAGATTAAATTCATTTGCATGTAGTCATTTCTGACTGGATTTATTTCCCTTTCTGTGTGTGCACACTGAAGAACTTGCCCACGTTGCAACAATATAAAAGTCCCCCTTGCAGAGATGTTTTGCGATCATGTTCTAAAAATGGCCGCTTGTTGTGCAGCCTGTAGTAAATCCATATGAACAAGGTCTGTGATTGTAAATGCTCTAATCTGACATTATCCAGACTGCCTTCCTGGGCCAGCGAGGCCTCATTGAGAATGACTTCCTGACCAAGGTTTTGGATGGCATGGCCTTTGCCGGCTTTGTCTCAGAGCGAGGTCCACCTTACCGAGCCTGCGATCTGTTTGATGAGGTACTGTACCGTGACGCACCACCGAAACCTTAGCTTTTAACTTTAAATAGAGAGGCTCCAACGTAAACACCTTTTCAATCAAGTGACCCAGTTTCTAGTTTGCATTTTCTTTTCTTTATTTGTTGGTGTGTGTTACAGTTGGTGGCCTTGAACCTGGACAGCTTTAAGGAAGAGGAGGTCAACCCTGCCAAGCTTCAGAAGCACATCAGGGAGCTCTCCGAGCAACTTTATAGAAATGTAAGGCTTCGTGCAACTAACAGCTGCTAAGTTTTCTCTGCTGTATTCCTGTGCAGCGTAGGTCTGATTTCCTGATTTTAACCAGCTCTACATGTGTGCTGCTCCAAATCTGCTTTACTTACAACATTGTGTCTCATTAATCCATGTTGTTTCCTGGTTGTTGTATATTAGGAGAACCCAAACCCCCACATGGCATTCCAGAAAGTGCCTCGTCCGTCCGAGGGATCCCACCTGCGCGTGCACCAAATACCTTTTCCTGTGCTGGTTGAAGAAAAGGTGGAGAAGCTTATGGAGGAGGGTACAGCAAAACATAGCAGCACACCTCTTCCTACACGAGCTGAGAAAAAGTGTGTTGTACCCGCTGGACCACCTGTTGGTATGACCCACTTTAAAACCTTATTATGCACAAAAAAAATACATTTCACAAAAGTGTTTTCATGTAAATTTCTAGTTATAAAAAGTATTTTTTGCATAATCAATACCTGCTGCAAAATACACATTCCATGAACCAGCAGTGATTTGTTTGTTTATTCCAGCATCCATTATGGGAAAGAGTTTCTCTGTATTTAACAGCGCTCGCAGGCTGGAGGTTGTGAGGAACTGCATCTCATTCATCTTTTACAACAAGACTCTGGAGACTGAAAAGGTGATGCACACTGTTTATTTTTCTGCCTTTTAAACAAGCTCATTAGGCACCCCTGCTTTGGGTAACACCACATCTTCAGGCCGTTGTGGAGCAGGTCTCTCCTTAGCTTTATAGTCCTATTATGTCCCAGCTGGCACACAGACATCTAGGAGTAAATAAGGCCTGTGATCAGTCTTTCTGCATCACTGTGCCAGGCCAAGCTGCCAAGCAATGATTACAACTGGGACTGATCAATTCCTGTCTGATCTGTTTGTCCCTGCAAGTATTTACGCTGCACAGGAATCTTTCCTCAAACTTCTATTTCACACTGCAGCCTCATGTGTCGGAGTTCATAGGTGAGCAGTCAGTCCAACATGACTCCGGTGTGTTTAAAATGGGACGAGTGTTAGTTGTTTTATGTATCCCTATAGCTTCACACAGGAGTAATATAACCTGAGCCTGCATCTGCATGCATAAGGTAAAAATGCATAGCAGGAATTCTCTGAACACCCTGTGAACTTATAAACCTTCAACGTTCATACAGTGCTGTGTAAAAGTATTTATCCCCTGTTTGCTTATATTTGTAAATCTGTTGCACTTACATGTTTCAGCTCATCAAACAAAACTTCGTATTATTGAAAGATAACCTTAGTATATACAAAATGCAGTTTTTAAATGATTTCATTTAAGGGGAAAAACTTATCCAGGCCTATCTGGTGGCCCTTTGTGGAAAAGTAATTACCCCCCAAACCTAATAATTGGTTGTGCTACCCTTGGCAGCAAGAACTGTAATCAAGCATTTGCAGTAACTGGCAGCGAGTCTTTCACATCGCTGTGGAGGAATTTCAGTCCGCTCTTCTTTGCAGGTTTGTTTAAACTGGATTTAAGACCAGACTTTAACTAGTCCACTCCAAAACCTTCAAAGGTGAACTTGCTGCCGTTTCGGATCATTGTCCTGCCGCCTAACCCAAGTGTGCTTGAGCTTTGTTTTTTCACATAGGTTTGGATTTTTTTCCCTCCCTAATAAACGAAATAAACTGCATTTCATACTTCATTATCTTTGCAAAAACATAATAAATCAGGAGCAAATAATTTTCAAAGCACTGTTGTTGCTACTGTAGATATTGTAGTGAATGACACTTTTGACAAATACTTTATAAAATGAAGGTTTTCTGTCTAAAGTTTTATTTATTTTTTTGAACAGTTTCAAATTACTAATAGTTTTCTCTGTCCTGTGCTAATCGACTTCCCTTCTCAGGTCTGGTACTTCTTTCTAAAACCCACTTTCTTCATCTTAACAGACTCTGCCGGCTGCACTGCGTGCGCTGAAAGGCAAGGCAGCTCGCCAATGTCTGACTGAGGAACTCAGTCTCCACGTTCAGCAGAACCGCGCCATACTGGACCACCAACAGTTTGACTACATCATTCGTATGATGAACTGTGCCCTTCAGGTCAGTGACGTGACAGATAAACCTGCCAACACAAGTCACAGACTGTTACATCTGTACTGTAAACATGCACAGTAATATTCCATGCAGATAGGAAGGCGCAGTCAGCCTTAGAAAAGCCTGGATTTTTTTTCCCCTGCAATGTGGGGGTCACGTTCTACAATCAGTCAACCAATCGAGAAATTTAAATACCTAAATTTTTGATAATCAATCAACCGTTTAAAGTTCGGAAATGCTGTAAAGTCTTTATTTGTTCCAGATTTGGGTTTTGGTCTGTTGCTTTTAACAAAAATGTCCACTTAAACATCATCTTGGATTACGAGCTTTTCTGTTATTCTAAGAAAATCAATGGTGAATAAGTAAATAATGAACAAACTGCACAAACCTGATGGCTTAGGGATTATGTGGTCTTTCTTCAGATTTTATTAAGCAATGCATTTTATCAAAACTTTATATGAATTAATTGATTTTTTTCCTCCTTACAATATAAGTCTGTCTTAGAAATTGTACTGTGACCCTCAGTGCTGCCGTCCAGAGTGCTTCCCCAAACTGAATGTCAAACTTACCGTGTTATCCTCACAAAAATTTGGATTTATTTTTAAAAAGCACTTTTTCTAAAGCTGGTATAAAGGAAAATGTTTTTCACATCCATGTAAATATTTTAGTTCAGTATCGTAAAGTAGACTTTATGAGTTTAAAGATTGGCTGTAGTTAGCCAGACAGTAATGCTTAAGATCTCACACAGGCTTAGGGACATGTTGGTGACCACTTAGTAAACCACTACTTAGTTAGTAGTTTTAGCGTGAAATTGGTCATAAAGAAGTACACAGTGGTGCACCCAAAATGGCCTTGTGATTGTTCGAGTCACTAGTTTCCTTGGAAGATGCCAACTCATCTGCAAACACTCGCCAAGCCACGGTGAAACTATAAAAAAAAATGCTATGCAAACCGGAAAAGGAGAAAGTTCACCTTCAAAGTAAAAGCTGTGAAAAGGCACATCTACTTTGAAGCCATATAAAGCTTGCCTTCATTTGCAACAGTGTAGCATTGTGTCATGAGACTCACGACTCATGAGTCCTAACAATGCTTCTCATTGTTAATCGGATACTGTGTTTGTGTCTTCTTCGTGTCCTCCTGGTGGTTCAGCTATTTGTCAAAGTGAGTACGTAGTGTGTTTTTTTGCAGCTTATAAAGAGTCTGTAAAGCTTTACTCAAACAGAGCAGTTGGACTTAATTGGTAGTTCCCCTTGTTTTATTTGCTTGAATAAACCCATCTGAGGGATTTTAAAAATTTAAGCAATAGTCAAAAAGTGCAGCATTTATAGAGTGACTTGAGATTCCAGTCATTCCACCCCCCCCAAATAACAGAAAACCAATTAATCCCACCATCTGGTGCTCATGGGACGTGCAAGACGTGCAAGTTGCTTCAGAGTTGTTAAAATGGAGTGCAGTTTTGATGAATTTGGGCTTTCGAGAATGGAAAAAAAGGGAAGAGAAAAGTTGCTAGTTTGTCCCTTTTGGTGTTTTTTTCAGGATCAGAAACTTTATCACTGGTCTGCATTTGCCAAAGCTTTATGAAACCAAAAACAGCCTCTTGAGTTAAATTCTATTTCAAGTATAAATCAAAGCAGTGAAGCTGGTGCGTCATTTGGTCTTCACCATCAGAACAAAATCTGTTGGTGTCTTATAAAAATCTGCAAACCTGCGCTTAAAGTTTTCTTTAACACAAACTAATGAACCTGTTGAACAATTAATTTGTATGTTCTAGAAAAATGAGGAGGTCATCTGTATCTTAAGTACTGTCTGCAATACAAGCAAGTAAACCTACATCCATGTCCCGCTGATATTTTTATTTGTTCTGTTCTTGTAAACTCCATGTTAGACGTGACCATATTAAAAAGAATATAAACAAAACTTGTTTGCTGAAAAACTAGTAATCCAAAGTGACACATGGGGGAAAGTAATAATTTCACGAATAGAGATATAGACGTGGAGTACACTTTGGTGAATTGCAACAAAGTATGTAGTCAACCTTTCTCTAAAACCTTTAGAATCAGTTGTTTTTTAAAAGATTTTATTGTTTGTTTTTGTCTTAAAGCCAGGTTGGCTTTCACCTCTCGTTCTCGTGCTCGTCTGGGATTTGTCTCACGTGATCCGTGAGAGGAATATAAATTATAAGATGTGGGGCCAGTGATTACTTTTAAATTCTGCTCCGTCGATTTTGTTTCAATACCCAGCAAAACAAGGACCCCACAAAGATGTTACAGGGCGCACCACGGCCGGCCCGATTGTGTCTGTGTGTGCGTGTTCAAGGTCCTTCAGTGCTTAACAAAGTCAAAGTGACCTATTCTGCGAAAAATGTTCATGCTTCTTGTGTGATGACAGCCACATGCCGCTTTAGTATGTCTGGCGCGTGTGTTGATGTGACACGTTGATTTGCAGTGACATCATCATTAAGGAACCACTTACAACATTTCTCGTTAAACTGTCAACTTCAGGCGGCTATGTGACTTTTCTGTTTTCTGGTTACAATCAGAGTTTTCCTTTGAAAAAGTTAGCAGGAAATGCTACGTGGTGCGTGCGCTGAAGAGTAGGTTAAAGATTGGGGCGCTGGACTCAGATGAAACTGTACCTTGGAAGTATGTATTAACTAGCTTTTCTTTCTTTGTTAGAAGCGCTAACAATCTGTGTGTATCTGTGAGGAATTTACAGTTGTGCATTTTTTCCTGTTTAAACATCTGTTGTTGGCCTTATCTCTGCTGTGTTTCTCTGCCATGAGTAATACCCCCCTCATTGAGGCATTTATGTTAATTGCTCATTTATACGATGTGCACGCACGCGCTGGTCAATGCTCTAGCTTTTCGAAGTTAAAGTTGCGCAAACCATGTGGGGGAACAAGCCCTGCTGTGGATGTGTCGTGGCATTCCAACCATTTCCTGTCGGATAGGATTATTAGCCTTCTGTGCTCTGCTCTCTCATGGCCTGCAGGGTCATGATGGTGCTCACAGACACGCTCTGAATGGAGGTTTGCTGTGAGAGGGTGTCAGGGTCCGAGGTCCATGGGAAGTGATCGCGGCGGCACAGAGTCCATGCGTCATTTATGATCCCGACCTCAACCGTGTGACATGGAAAGTTTACAGTAATGCACATTAAGCATAGATGTTGTTGTTGGGGGGGGGGGATGAGCTCCATCTAACTGTCCTGTATTGAATGTATATTGCCACATCTGAGCTGATGAACCCTGATGTACCCTTTACCCTCACCCCTCCACCCACTCTAGCTTGATTTCTGCCTGCTGCACTTTAATCCCTTTGAACATTTCCTTTAATAGTTATTAGTGATTACATTTGTACATTATTTAGCTCATAAATTAGTCTCTTGCTATGAGAAAATGCCCCCTTGTCTGCCTTAGTGGTCTTGATGTACTGTCTTATGTAACTCACTGGTCACTGGGAAGCTGTACTTGGTATCATTCCCATGTTCGGATAAATGCTTCTCAAGGATGTCCACCAGTGTGGCCAGGTAAACATCAGTGCTAATCGGATATCAGGCTTTCGCTATGGGATTTCTGTTTGTTGCTCATCCGGGTGAAACAAATGTCAGCTATGTTGCTTATTTCGCCTAAATCCTTTTCCTATTCGTAATTCAAGACGCAATTAACAGTAATAGGCTATGAGGCAGACACTCTTCTGTTTGCCCGTTGCCTTAAAAGTCTCATAAATGCATGCCGCAAGTGTCATCCCGCAGCTTTCCTGGAAGGTGCTAACACAGGAAGTTAGTGTTTGCTCACATCCTACAGCGTTTTGTGTCACATGCTCGGCCGCCTTGTGTTTCTGCAGTGCATACGTGTCTGAAACAGAATAGCGGTGTTAGTCATCGTTGCTGTTATAGCTTCAGCAGGCTGAAGAATGAGGGAAAAAAGGTTAGACACACAGTAAATAATGGAAGGAAATGGAGGCTGCAGGGTGTCCGCGCAAACAGCAACAGCTTCTTCTCCCTCTATTCTTGAAAACCCAAATAACATATGTTAAGGACAAGTTCCCCACTGTGAACCATATGGACGCTGTGACAATGACTGAGTGCTTAATGCAGTACCTTTTGTCAAGTGTTTGATGGACTACAAGCACTCATTCAGTCTAATCTGCTGGAGATTTCACTGCTATCTCGTCACTTTGTTACTCGACCTCAAAAGCTTCTGAGCTATTACTTATCTTCTGTCTGCTCACAGGAGATTAAGGTGGAGGTTTGTAGGTGATAAGTGTGGCTTAAGTGAAGGCGATTAAGTCTTCTTTATATGAAAGGGTGATATGGTGAACTACCCCAAACCCCCCCTTCCCCATCTCCAGCCTTAGACCCTTTCAGTAAAAAAAAGGCCCCGGTCAATGCTAAATTTCTGTTTTTCCTTGGGAGAGTGCTCATTTGTAAAATATTCACACTCTTCTGTCTGTGCATTTCCACTTGTTGTTCTATTTTGTCTGGGGTCCATGAACTCCAGTGACCTGCAGCTTTGTCAAGGATGCCGGATAAACAATGCGTTGGTGCCGCTCCAGTAAGCTGGAACATTTTACCACAGCCCAAATGACTGCAAAGGGAAAAAAATACTAGCAACACGAAAACTAAAGCAGAAACTGAGTTGCTTTGTCGACGGGGGGGGCATTGCCTTTCATGTGTTTTGCATTTTCTCCCCTTTGTACATTCTTGCTTGTGCGCGTTTTCAGGAGTGGCAGTAAGAGGGCCCCCCATTACAGACCGCTATCAGAAAGTGGAGCATTCCTCTGTGTATCTCCCTCTCCAAAATGAAGCACTCTGATAGTATGCTGCTCTGTTTTTGAAAAACACAGTCATGGTTTTAAGAGTTTCATTTTCACGTGACATTTGTCCCAAATCAATAAATTAAATATGAAAACATTTATCATGCAGGGGGTTTTTTTTGTTTGTTTTTTTGTTTTTTAATGAATGCGAGGTCTCACTCAGGGTTATCTGGTGCGGCACAAGGTCACAATCAGTGCTGTTGTTTGTACATGGTCTTAAATCAAGTTTCCTCTGGCCGTTTTCATTTGCAGAGTTCAACGAATAAATCCCAACAAAGCTTACTGCACATAAGTACCAATTTCCTGTGGGTGAAGTACTTTTGAGTCCAACTCGGCTCCTTTTCTTTTGTTCCCCATTGTTTTCTATGGTCTGTGTAAGAAAAGTTTAGTTTGGGCTCCTAAGTGCCTCCCACCTTGAGCCTCCAGTGTAGTGATTTTTGTCTTTATGCCATCCTTTTAGTCAGGATGTTTTTCTTAAGTATTTTTATTCATCTGAATGAAAAGATGAATAAAAATACTTAAGAAAAAAAATCCTGATTGAAGCTGTCATAATTCATGCATGAAAGGGTTAAATGACAATAATTATAATGAAACATGTCCTACATCTATAGTAACATTAAACGACCAGTGGGTGGCGGGGTATGTAGTGACGTATCAGTGTCCAATGTAGCGGTTTATGTGCAAGTATACCATCAACACTGACATAACTACAAGAAAACAGCCTCTGAGTAGCTGTCCACTGTAGTGACCACTATGCGTGAAAGGGTTAAGCGCCGCCTCTGTGACCTGAAAAGGTCTCAAATACAAAGACGCATTGGAAGGGTGTGTAAATGTCAAAGAGGGAATATTTTGAACCAATCCCTTTTTAAAATAAAAAAACATCCATGAAAAAAGAAAATTGAATTTGCTTTCTGGCTGGTCGTGGATGCTTGATTAATTACAGCATTTTGTGGCCAAAATAACTGCGCTTTATGCAATATCTTGTGATTTATTTATTAATTTTTTAATTAGCCTTGTATGGCAGTCTAGCTGAATCAATATCAATAAATTGAAGACTGAGACGCACTGACAATTGTGTCAAGGCAGGGCTTATATAAGGTGATTGAAAGCATATGTCATAACGATGCAAAAGAGCAGAGTGAGGGGGATTTGGCAGGCCTGGTTTTGAGCTTTGCCCTGACATTTAACAGAACAGTGTCTTTATGTAACAGGAAGTTAGAAATGCTGAAGATGGATTCTTTGCCACCCAAAGTTCTCCCAAAGTCACATTTCTGCATTGCTAATTTGTAGCTGTTTATCGGCAGAGCCCTGAAAGACCACGTTTCTGCTGTTGTCGTGCAATTTAAAATTGTGTTGACATCATAAAATATTTTGCCACTCAAACTGATCATACTATAGTTGAAAAGATGTTCTCTCCGAGTTTCGCACCATGCTTTACACCGTTTCCTGCCCTGTTCTCACTTCTCCCTTACTTTTCACCCCGCAGGACTGCTCCACCTCTGAGGAGTTCACGGTGGCTGCTGCACTGCTGCCCCTGTCAACAGCATTTTACAGGGTAAGGAAATCATCTCAAAGCATAGAAGAGTGTGCCTTGAATTTAAATCTTTTGCTCCATCTGTTTTCTCAATGTCATATATATCATCTAAAGGATCCGTTTTAACTTTTTTATGAGGTTTACCCGGGCTTTTTGCAGTCATGAGAAAAAACTAAGCAAACCTTTGCTGCTTCTATAGGAGTTAAGATGGTAAGTAACAGCCAGCTACCATAACTGACTAGCAATAGCTAATCAGGTGCATAAGTTAATGTGAGAAGATTGGACATTCCAGTAAATTTACCCGAGATCAGACCTTGTAATGCTCAAAGAACGTGCAAAATAATAAAGTGACAGCACGATTAGAAAAAGACTGAAAAAGTAGTTTCCACATACAATATATTGCCAAAAGTATTCACTCACTCCTGTCATTGAATTCAGCGGAAGCTGAATTCCATGGCTGCATTCAAGCCTCATATCACCAAGCACAATGCAAAGTGTTGGATGCAGTGGTGTAAAGCATCCCGCCACTGGAATCTAGGGCAGTGAGACGTGATCTCTGGAGTGACGGTTTGGGGATGGCCCCTTCCTGTTTCAGCATGACTTGGCACTAATACACAAAGCAAGGTCCAAAAATGGATGAGTGAGTTTGGTGTGGAAGAACTTGATTGGCCTGCACAGAGTCCTGACCTCAGCCCGATAGAACAATTTTGGGATGAATTAGTGAAAACCAGGCCTTCTCGTCGAACATCAGTATCTTACCTCGCAAATGCACTTTGGGAAGAATCGTCAAAAATTACCATAAACACACTCCTACACCTTGTAGAAAGCCTAGAAAGATCATGAGCATGTTGTGGCACGAATGACGGACCCGACCACGTTTCAACACTCTTTAACATCTTCATTTACATACGCTTGCTGTGACGCACTCGGCTGCAGCTTTACAGCTGACGTCCACATCAACAACAACAACATAGTCAGGCCCCAGTTCAGGGTGACGAGACGAGCCGATGCAGCTCAGGTGTGTCAGGCTCCCCCGCAGCCACGCCCCGAACCACGCCCCACCACACGTGTGAAGGCAAAAGAAAAAGTACTGTTGGCAATATTGTGTAGCAGCACAGCTTGGGCTTACAAAAGTGTATTTGAAGAAACCACAAGATATCTGAAACAATGTCCTTTGGACAGACAAGACCAAGATTATCAAGAAGTGTGCTTAGGTTTTCACATGACTGCATTGATACCTTTTAACTTTATTTTTTCCACACAGCTGTATGCAAATACTCACTTACCCCCTGTGGTTTCTAGCCATGCATATGCTCTAGTTTAAAAAGTGAAACTACTGTCTCTAAACATTTAAAACAATCTTAGTTTTGAGCTTATCAAAGCATTGACAGATGGTACTGGACTGGACCCTTTTAAACCTGTCAGCCTATACATGTTAAACATGTTGCTCCTAAATCTCATCAAATGAACCTGCAAGCATTGACTCCTGTTGTACAGATCACCTCCACGGATTACATTGAACTGGGCACTGTTCACTATTTTGGACCATCACTGTCTGTAATTCCACTGTGGAGGTCTTGTGAATTTCTCTGTGTTTTGGTTTCTTGCTGGCTGTTGTGAATTATTGATACGTTTGTGTGCACAGCTGGTTTAAGGAACTGAACTGTGAACCATTTCCCTTGTCTTCGCCCTGCCCTAACTGCCACCGCAAGTGTGATAATGCATAAACAGTGAAGTGCAGTAACAGCGGATTTGGACTAATAAAATGCAGATATATCAGCTTTGTATTGGTTTTATTGCAGATAATTGGGTAGTGAGATGCATGTCAGTCAAAATGGAACCACAAGCTGGATCCAGCGTCTGCTACATGCTTGTCGGTAAACTTTATTTTTTCCCATGACCCATACAGCACACCTCTCAATCATCAATTTTGCTGGCAGCCCAGAGTTTCAAGTGGTAGTTGACCTTAACTTAACATTGCCTTCACAATAGAGAAGTTTCTACACAGGGAATAACCAGAGAAAGAACTGCTTACTTGACTTTTCAACCCCTGCTGGAAGCACAGAGTATTTTAAAGCCAGCCGTGGCCTTTGGTTTCCAAATCATCTAATCAACCACAACTATGTCCTTGCAGCTTACTTGTTGCTATAGGGACAGACACAACTGTCCACACTGGCTTTTTGTTGGATACCAGTGCCGTACCCTGATGGGCTGGACTGGGACCTGGCCCGCTCTGTGCCACCACATGACTTGCTCAGTTCACATGCCACAGGCTGGTGTAACTTTCTTTGATATTTGTTGTTTTTCTCGTTTCTCTTCAAACCCACCGGGGCTGAAACTTCATCATTTTCTATCAGAGTCTCCCATGTAAAATTACTTATCGTTACAAAGTGGTTTCTGTCTTAACTACATTAACTGATCATAAGTCACAGTTACCACACACTGCAGCGATTTCCTCCCTTTTCAGTCAGAAGATTAAAAATAATGCCTTTTGTGGCACAGGACAGCTTGTTAGAAGTACAGACATTTAGAGAAACCCATTTTTCTTTGTTGTTTACAGATGATTGGAATTAATGACAGCATTGAGCTGTGTTTCTTCCAAAGGGGGAAAAGTAAAGTGAGGTCAGAAGGGAAACTGCCAAATATGTCTGTAATCTCTGGTTTAATAAAACAAGGATCATGCAGTGGAAATGTGAGAAAAACAAAGCGTGGTAATGGAGCATGGCAGCAGCTGTCATTTTGGGTGGGGACTGTGAGACATGCATGATCTGATATCTCACAATTGATTTCCATACACTGTTTCACATGTTTCTGTATATCTTCAATATTTTTTTTTATTCATTATTTCCAAATTTGTGTATGCAATCTCAAATTGAAACAAACATTTTGCATCAAAAAGTATTTTGACTGTGGATGCAGCCTGCAGCAGTCTGCCACGTCATCAAAATTTATATTCTTCCTACATTTGTTACTAGAGCTTCCCGTTAGACATTATGTATGGATGACTCACTAATCACGTTTCCCTTAAGTTCACAAGGATTGCTAAACTGCACTTCTTTTTTTGTTCAGACGGACAATATCTGAACATCAGTCTGTGTCCACAGGCCAGTAGCAAAGCTTTGTCCCATTGAGATCAGATCTGCTTTACAAAGAACAACCTTGTTCTACCTACTTATTTACTCTTCATCTTCACATCTGCACTCAGCTGACACTTTATTAGGTGTAACTTTAATTCTTTATGAAATAGATTCAGTAAGGTGCTGGAAACAGTAATCAGAGATTTTGGTCGTATTGACGTGATAGCATCACACAGTTCCTGCAGATTTGTTGCCTCCACATCCATGATGTGAATCTCTCGTTCCACTACATCCCAAAGGTGCTCTATTGTTCTGAGGTGTGGTGACTGTGGAGGCCATGTGAGTGCAGTCAACTCATTGTCATGTTTAAGAAACCAGTTAGAGGTTATTTGAGCTTTGTGACATAACGTGGTGTGAATCTTGCTGGTTTGCAGCCATCAGAAGATGAGTGCGCTGGACATGGGCAGCATGGATGGATCTATGCTCGTATGTTGTTTACACCAGGTTTTGAGCCTACCATTGGAATGTTGCTTCAGCCTTCAATGTGTGGTTCATTCAATAGATCCTCTTCTGTATACCTTGGTTATAATGTGTGGATATTTGAGTTCTTTGAATCTGACCTCATCAATCGGACATTTCTGCCCAGAGAATAATGGCTCCCTGGAAATGTTCTCTTTTTCGGACCATTCTCTGTAAACACCAGAGATGGTTGTGTCAGAGAACCTCAGTAAATCAGCAGTTTCTGAAATACTTGGACCAGCGTGTTTGGCACCAACAACCATGCCATGTTCAAAGTCAGGTTAATCACCTTTCTTCCCCATTCTGATCCCCGGTTTGAACTTCAGCAGGTCATCTTGACTATATGTACATGCCTAAATGCACTGAGTTGCTGCCAGGTGATTGGCTGATATTTACATTAACAGGCAGTTAAATGGGTGTACCTTACACAGTGGCCACTGAGCATAAATTAATATAAAGTGCCATTCCTAACTCAACCATACACAATCTTAGACAGGCACGATGTTTTGATAGTTTTGCTCTTACTTTGCTTTCACATAAAGACACTGTGGCATGCCACAGCTGTAAATCATGTGGATGTTGTCGTTAAACTGTTACTAATATTATTACAATGACTGCTCAAAATGTCTTCTGTGAAAAAGGCTTACTGTCTCCTTCCTCCTAACGTTTTCCTTCCTTTAATCACATGTTTTGTTGTTTAGTGTTATGTTTGCCTGAAGAGCCCCTGAACATATTTGACCGGATTAGCTTAAAATACCTTTTCTTATGATAGCATCACACAGTTACTGCAGGTTTCTCGGCTCCACATTCGTGACGTGAATCTCCCATTCCACCACATCCCAAGGGTGCTCTTTTGGATAGAGATCTGGTGACAGTGGAGGTTATTTGACTACAGCGTACTCATTGTTATGTTCAAGGATCCAGTTTGAAATAATTTGATCTTTGTGACATGGTGCATTTTCCTACTGGAAGCAGCCATCAGGAAGTGGACATGGTCAGGAGCAATATTCAGGTAGCTTGTGGTGTTTAAACAATGCTCAGCTGGTACTAAGACAGGCGTCGGCAACCTTCAACATCAAAAGAACCTTTTTAGCAGTACAGGCGGTTGACGGCTGACAGATGTAATGGGAGAGAGTAAATTAATACATATAGTATATGTACTAATAGGGTTATGATTAACCCTAAGTATAACCCATGGCTCGCGAGCCGCAGGTTGACAACCCCTTAATTCAGAAATGAAGGGGACCAAAGTATGCCAAGAAAATATCCCCCACACCATTACACCATGACACACCGGCCTGCATTGTTGATACAAAGCAGGATGGATGTTGTGTGTCATGTTGTTTCCACCAAATTCTGACTCTCATTCAGATGATGCAGCGAAAATCAAGACCAGATCTGGCAACATTTTCTCTTATTTCAACGTCTTCTCATGTCCAATTTTGGTGAGCCAGTGGAGCCTTAGTTTATTGTTCATGCTCGCTGTGGACGTCTGCTGCTGGAGTCCATCTGCTTCGAGGTTCAAAGTGTTGGGCATTGATGATGTTCTTTTGCATACCTTGGTTATAACCAGTGATCATTTGAGTTACTGTCGCCTTTTTGTCAGGTTGAAGCAGTCTGACCTCTAGCATCAACAAGACATTTTCACAAAAAGACTGCCGCTCACTGTTGCTCTTTTTCAGACCATCCTCTGTAAATGCTAGTGATGGTTGCATTGAAAAATCCAGGAGTCTGTGAAATACTCAGACTAGACTGTCTGGGCAGGCTGTTGCTTCCAGCTGCTTCTAGAAGACGTCTGTCTTAGTTTATTACATCAGTGCACCATCAGAAAGCAGTAAAGTCTATCCATGAGCTTCTCGAAGACAAAAATAAATCAAATGACTTTGTAGTCTTCAGTTTAGATAGGTGAGGTCTCACAGTTTAATTATTCCTTGATCCATTGACTGAACTTTTAAAAATTGTGTAAAGATGTGTTCCTGTTTTTCCAGAACTCATAGAATAACAAGAGCATGTCATTTATCTTGTCCAGAGTAATACTGCTTTAGTAAACCTTCTGCAGGGCTTTCCACAATTGTGTAATAAAGCTGTGATGAATGCTCACCTAAAAGGCACGTATTGTATAAATGCGAGGCTTAATAAACACACATTTAGATGAATGACCCTCACTTGAACTGATGTAATCTCATAATCCTGCATGAGAAACCACACTGGAGACGAAGTTCGATTTGTTGCAGTAAAGCGTAACAGTCCAGCACCATTATTGCCTGAGAAAAGGTTTTCCAAATCTCCAAATGATTCCCACTGTAGCAGTCTTGTAGGAGTCACCAAAGCAGGAATTTTTGCAATTATGATAGAAAATGATTCAAAGATAAATTAGTTTTTCTTTTTTTTTCTTAATCAGAGTCAAAGCACACTTTAATCACTAATGCACATTTCTCACTGTGGGGAAAAAAAAAAAAAAAAGATTTTCATTTTCCACTACAAGCCAAACTTTGGGTAAAAATTATCCTTCCTCTGTTCAGTCAGTGCACTTTAAAGACTGTTAGTTCAAGGTTAGGAGTCAGACATTGGTCAAGTTCCTGTTTGATATTCTTGGCCAGACTTTGGCAGGCTCACAGTGTGTTCATGCTTACAGTGGCACTGTCCCCACGGCCCTCAAGTCTCCAGGTCGGGTAATGTGGGAAGCTCTGTCTCTCTCTCTGTCTCTCTCTCTCTCGCTCAGCTCATGTCCCAGAATAGAGACCATGCTTAGTCTTATGCCTAGCCATAAAATTTACACTCAAACCCTATGCTATTGACCCAAATTCTCTATAAAGTTGTTTTGCTTTCCCCTCAGCTTATCCCTCCCCTGAACGTTTTGCTCACACTAAAACAGTGTAAATATTACAGACTGTGTAGTCTAAATCATGCATGTCATTTGGTCTGTGCAGGTAAATTTTATTTAAATGCCTCATAGCCTTATGGACAGAGCGGCCCAATTATTAAAGGCGAGGTATTTTCTAATGCATTATCTAGTGAGACGTGGGTTTACCAGGACATGAACGAGTGTCATTGATCCATGGAAGTGTTATTCTGCCCTTTTACTGCCCCACCTGAGCCCTTTCTTCTGACACTTGAATGTGTCACTAGATTAAATGCCTCCGCGTGGGGGAAAATGCAGATTGCATGCAGCAGCCGTTTGAAAACCCAAACACAAGAATGGATGACTTGCACAACAAGAGCACTTGACTGTTAGCATTCTTTCATCCAGAGTTTATGCCTGGAGGCATTTGGCAGCTCGTTCTGTCAAACTCCTCTCCACTTTGTCCCCACAAGGAAGATGACGTACTCGGTGACCCCTGACTATCTCCAAAATGCCTCACCGTATCTGTGTTTTCATTTTTCTTTCGGAACATTTATGTTACTTGTACATTGTGTTTTCGCACAGTTGTGGACGCCACGATAGGCATGTTTATTAGTTTGACTGTCAGCATGTGTTTCTCTGTTTGTTTGACTTGAAAACGCTATTTGAAGGCAGGCTTTTAGACGCTTCACGACATGAGTAGCTCTCCTCGCAGTGCGCTCACTCGTGCAAGAATTGCAAAAGTCGGAGATGGATTGTGTTCAGGTCAAGCGTGCATTCTCACTCAAGGCTTGTCCAGAAATGATGGTTGTTTTTATATCAACAATTCAGGAATGCTATGAATTCTTCCAAAGCACGTAAATAACGTTGCTGTCTCGAAGCTGGTGACATATCAGATACAGCAGTCTGCATGCGAGTGCGTCCTCCCTTCAGCGACAACATTCACCATCGGACATGCATAATGCTATATGGCTGAAGCAGTTATCAATCATATTATGAACCTCTGGATAAAATCAGAGTTCAAAGTGACATTCCAAATCCTGATAGCCTAATTTCTCTGAATTGTACATGATTTTTTTCTCCTTTCTGTCTCCCCTTGGGTTTTTTTTTTTTTCTTTTCAGCTGCATTCCTCCTCTTTACTGATCACACAGCCAGATGGGGCTTAAATAGTGGTATATTCCCTCCTTCCCTTCATCTTTACTTCCTCCTATTCTTTCCTCCTCCCTTTCCTTTCTTTTGACTTTCCCTTTTCTCTTCCTCTTTGCACATCTGTCTGGTGCTTTTCAAATGGGTAAGAGCCAACCTGGGTCGGAATGACCTGAACACTCCTGATAAGTCCGGAGAGTACAGCCACTGACAAATCGCACGCACTGAGACTCTCCTACACAAACTACACACTCCCTTGCAGCATCTCTTGCAAGACACTGACAAAGGCTAGTACTGTACCATCTAGGGGGCTGCTATTCTGTTCCCATTTGTCAGTATTTATATATAGCTGTGATCAATTTAGCTCCATCCCTTAACAGACCTGCTCAAACTACTGAGTTTGAGCAGGTCTGTTAGCTTCAGTTTGTTTTTGTCATTTTATCCACTGCACCTAAGGGTTATTCCCATATTTTTGTTAAGGGAGTGCACTTGGTGCTTCTGATCCTACGAGTGTTTAATCATTTCCTGTTCTGCGGAAACAGTTTATCTACACGAGTTCTCATAATGACATCCTAATGTTGTCTACAAGTATGTCTTCGGGCAGTTTAAGTGTCAGGTGAAATCTGTGTCTAGTTTAAATGGCAGGAGAGGTAAGCTGTCTGTGTTAGTGCTGAGGCATCATTTAGGAACAGTTGATGGCAAGGCCCTGCAGGAGGAGCTGTTACAATTGGAAAACACTTGTTGTTAGTTACTCAGGAGTTAGTTATTTCCATAGTTTGAACAGAAAAAGTCGGACCAACATTAAAAAGTCAACATTATTTCCATAGTAGTATTCTGACCAACATATTGGCCTTGCCACCACGTATACATTCACCATCCACTTCTTTATACTTTACCCCAAGGATTGGACCCCCTTTTTGCCTTCAGAACTCCTTTAATTCTTGGTGACATAGATTCAATAAGTTGCTGGAAACATTTCTCAAAGAGTTTGGTCCATATTAAACTGTTTGACAACATCAAACATTTGGTGAGGGTTTGTCAACTGCACATCCATGATGTGAAGCTCCTGTTCCACCCCAGCTCAAAGTTGCACTATTGGAGTACAGTGAACTCATTGTCGTGTTCAGGAAATCAGTTTGAAATCATGAACTTTGTGGCATCACAAGATGGTTAAAGACACCTTGTGTGGTCATAAAGGGATGGATAAGTGTGTATACGTGACAACAATACACCAGCCAGCAGCCTTAAACCATAGTTTACGAACATAACATGCCATACACCAGCAAAAAGTGAGTCTCATCAGACAAGGTGTCTTCAGTCTTCTGTTTTGGTATCCTCAGTTTCCCGTTCTTAGTTGGCGGGGCACTTGGTGTATACTTCTGCTTCTGCTTCTGTTGTCCATCTGCTTCAAGGTTTTGATGTTGTTCATTCAGAGATGCTCTTGCCTTGGTTTTAAGAGGTGAATCACTTGAATTTACTCTTGTGTTTCTGTCAGCTCGAGGCGGTCTGACCTAAAGCTGGCAGACTACTTCCAGACATTTACAGCCAGACCATCTTCTGTAAACACTGGTGATAAATGTGTGGAAAAAGTGAATCAAAAGTTTGCCACCATGCCGCGTTCACGGTCATTTAATTCACCTTTGCCCATTTCTGATCCTCGATCTGAACCTCATCATGTCGTCTTGAGCATGCCTCAGTGTATTGGATTTTATGCCATGTGATTGACTCAATTAGATATTTGAGTTAACAGCAGTTGAACAGGTGGAACGACGTGGTCGGTGAGCATATATCTTAATATCATATCAGTTCTTCATTGCATGGTACCTGCCTCTTTAACACAGAGAGACAAACAATCAGTTACTCTTATATTGACGCCAACATTATATTTAAAATGACCAGTAAATTGAAAACCACAGTCTTTAATCTGTGGGGCTGAAGATACCTGTAGGCTGAAGGCCCCAACCACTGCAGATCTAGGGGTGGTTGCCATATAATTGCAGTATTCATGGTTTGAGTCAATGTAAAACGATGCACCTAAAACATTAAATAAAGGGTAAAAAGCTAAAAAAAAAAAAAAAAAAAAAATATTACCCCAA
>VURO01003963.1:38033-62104 GCA_015108175.1 Pelvicachromis taeniatus | reverse complement strand
AGGAAAATTTTTTTTTTTTTTTTTTTTTTTTTTTTTTTTAGCATTTTTTAAATATTTATTAAAGATACAAATACGCAATAAAATGTTTTAAAAATCAAAAGTTCAGCTTTGTGACAGTTGTCCTGACTGCTGCTACGTATGTGGTGGGGCCCAAGCACTTAATCTTGAGGACTGTACGAGGAACCAGACACAAATGTCTTTGTGCTAGTGTAGGAAATGAGGAGCGCTGACTGTTGAAGGTCTCGGCCCACCCCCACCTCCCATATGGTAATGAACTCTTATTAGTGGTCAGCATACCTCAGCATACCCGAAAATATTTACAGTGATCAGCCTCTTCTTAAAGCCAGCTCCACGGTCCCAACAGTTTGGATCTTTTTTACTTTTTTATTTTATTTTATTTATTTATTTTAGTTTAGTTTTTAGGATACGTGATTATATATTTTAAACATATTTTGAATAATTTCGGTCACATTATTATTATTAGTAGTAGTAGTAGTAGTAGTTTTAGTAGTAGTAGTATTAATAAGAGTATTACATGGTAAAAATTGCAAATGCAGTCCAGAAAAACATGCAACATGTGTGTTTTGTTTGCAGTGGATCTGGCTCCGTGAGCAAGGCACTTCACAGAACTTGCACACACATTCAAGCACACACACACTCCCTCGCACGCCAGTGACGTCAGGATGGAGTTTGGAGTAGAAAGCCAAGTGGATGAAGGAAGTGGAGATCTCCACCCTCCAGCCTCCCCCTGACACTTCTCATAAATATTACCAAGGCTTATTCGGGAGGCTCCCACCATAAAGTCACATCGTGTCCTGGTTTTAACAAGTTTTCAACCGTAAGAAAATCGGAAATTTGCTTTCTGTTTTTTTTTTTTTCCCCTTCGCCACCGCGTTGGCAGTATCGGATGCGCTCCAGCCACCGTTTTTCTAACTCGAACTTTACGCACCGACTACTGCGCCACTAACTGGAGAGCTGCTGTCGCCGTTTACCGGCTGCTGTCCCGGGGATCCAGTTCTGGTTCTCCGGACTCTTCGGTGTCGAGGGCAACAATCGCTGATAAAATGTACAATTGATGTCTTAATTTGAGGCTCCCGATCGATCGGAGGCTGACTTTCTGTCAACTTGGCTTCGGTACTTTGACTTGTCTTTCTCGTCGCTGCTGGTAAAGAAACGGAGAAACCACAAGTGCTTCAGTGTCACAAACTTCATTGTTTCTATCCTCAAGAAGAGGAGAAAGAGGACACTTTTTTTTATCCTGATTCTTTAAAATATCGAGGATCCATGATGAGTAAACCCACCGGCTCAACAAGTGGCTGTTTGGATATTCTGAATGTCAAATCAAGTAAGTTTTTTCATTTCTTCCCCGATTCCTCTGAAGAACACGGCATAGATAATAGGAGGTCTACAGTAGCAACGGGTATAACAAATGAACGTACAGTGACTCCACGGTGTCTTAAAAGATGTTTCTCACGTTATTAAAGATTGACTACCTCATGATCAGAAAGATGTGAGTATGGGGACCGACTGTCGGCCGTCTCAGAATGCAATACGAGAATATCCCTGGATAAAAAAGCTCTTGATAAAATAAAATCTGGTGTAAAATACATTTTGTAATGTTGCTCACAGATTTCGAAAAAAAAAAAAAGAAGAAGAATACAGCAAAAATAATAAGCCACATTCATGCGCCCACTGCACTTCAAAAGCCCCACATGCTTCCCTTTGATGACACTTGTTGCCTGTAATTTAATTTTCAGCCTTTAAAAAGAGTAACAGCTCAATACGCAAGGTTTCAATCAATCTTACGTCAAGAGAAATCCCGTTTGCGCACGAGATTTGTTTTCTCTTATGTCTGAAGTGTGTTTGCGCATTTCTGAATTTCTCATTTGAGTTTCCTGAAGCGATTGAAATCATACTACTGACTCTTTTTAATAGTAATAATTTTCAAGCAGATTTACACTTTCCTATCAAATTATTTTCTGATCCGTTTTTTCTTAACCCTTGCAATTATCTCCCTGCTAGGCCTCATTATGAATTCAAATGAAGGCGGACTCAGATCATAATATAGGCCTAAAGTAAGCTATTGTTCTCTCTCTCTCGCAAAAGAATGGGCATTTCTGTTGAATTCACATTTGATGCTTCTTTTAGATCTCCTACATATATATTTTTTCACACCAGGCAGTCACTTTTAAAATGTGTGCTCGGTCGATGTAAACGTGTTTTTTGAAATTAGAATAAAACGACTCACAGCATTGCTGCGACTCAAGTTCACAGCCACGCTATCGGGCGGTCACAGGAAACAACTCTTTCTCTCGCTAAAACTTCATTTCCAACTCTTTTAGCAGATTTTCGCCTTGATGGTGATTACGTTAATAGAATATGCCATATATCTTCAAGCAATTACTGCTCACAATGGAAACGCACTGGACCCCCACAGCGGGAAGTTAAATACATTTCCCCCTTTCACAACAAAATTGTCTGTCATTTTTATTTAATTGGCTCCCAGCGACCATCGTTTAATATTTGGGGGGGACATTTTTCTTGTTGAAAATGTTTTCACTTTCGTTCATCCGGGGTTTAATTAAACTCTATATTTTAATTTCGGGGCTTTGTCAATGAAAATGTGATTTGCTTTGGTTTTAAAGGTTTGTTAAAAAAAACAATTTATTTTAAAAAATATATTATTAGAAAACGAGAAAATAAAGAAGAACAGTGATAATAATAATAATAATAATAATAATAATAATAATAATAATAATAATAATAATAATAATAATAATAATATCACCAGTATGTCTGGAACATGTTGTCCATAAATTTCTTCTTTATTAATGACAAGTTGGGTATCAAAATACCAAATTTTGTTTAAAGATAAAATGTTTAAATCCAACTTTTAAAATAACGTTTTTATATGTTATAGCAATTAAATGCATTTTGCGTCGATTTAAAGAGAGTTTTGATTCTTAATAAACAGCCAATTCAAGTCCTATAACTCTCTCCCGAAGTCATTGTTTTTGCTGCTGAGTAGTTATTCCCATGCTACCCTTTTTGACGGGTCACTGGTGAATCAATGAGCAGGTGGCAAAACGTCAGTGTAATTACATAGACGGCTTTTCCCTCCAGAATAAAAAAAAGACTGCCTCATATGCATACAAATATCTTCTTTTTAAGAGATTTGAATACAAAATCTTCACAAAAAAATCACATTTTTTCATCTACACTGGGGTCGATTTACATACACTTCATTTGAGTTGGTGAAACGAGTTGGTACGCATTATTCTCATGGTGCAGTGTCACTCCCTAATCCTGGGGCCTATAGACCTGTGGGATAAAGCAGCTGTCGAGTCCCATTATGAAGTGGAGTTGGCAGCTTGTCGAGATCCAGGCAGTCAGACGAGGTTCAATGGGGGAAAATCATTAAGTTAACACTTTCCCCTAATGTCTCCATTGTGCGTTTTCGTGGTATTGTCTTAGAGAGCTCAAATATGACGCTTCCCACCGGACTTTATTCTTAAAATGCGCGCAGTGAATTCCCATGGTCGTGCTCGGATGAGACGCGGGGCGTTGTCCAGTGTGCGTGTAACGAGTGTGAGTGCGTGTCTGTGTCTGTGTGGAGTTGTCGGACAAAAGTAAGTCACATGCAGGACAGTTTGTCCATTGCTTCAGTATATATGAGCTCGATTATGGTACTTTTTAACTGATTATAGGATCGGTCTGAAGTCACATAACGGCACACCGGCCACTGAACTGCAGCCAAAGTGTCAACTTTGAAAACTGTTATACCAGCTTATTCTAGAAACGCATTGTAAACACATTGTTCCATCACATCTATTCATAAATCCAGCAATTACGCGGGCCACAGCTACAAAATGTTATCAAAATGTTTTGATTTAAAACTGAACTGTGCGCCTCATAATTCAGTGAGCACGCCATCTAATTGACATTTTTGGCCTCTTCCAGGTCGGATTCTGGACATCCCATGTAAAGTGTGCGGCGACCGCAGCTCAGGAAAACACTACGGCGTTTACGCCTGTGATGGCTGCTCGGGATTCTTCAAGAGGAGCATCCGCAGAAACCGGACTTATGTGTGTAAATCTGGCTCGCAGGTGAGGCCTCCTTTAAGTTTATACAAGCTCTTAACTAAATTCCCCTGCTTTTCACACGAGCCTGAATTGGCTGTGGTTAAATGCGCCGACTGTGAGTGCTTTTCAAATTTGATTAAGTCGTTTTATTTATTTATTTTATAGAATTTCAAGCAAAGTGGGCAAACAAGCTGACAAAGAAATTAAGTGAGAAACCTTTCTAAGTGAGAAACCTTTACGCAATCATTGCCGTGAATGTGGAGTAATTTCTTACATTTGCCAAATAAAATTAGCACCCTGCGCAGCATGTGTTTTGTCATCCTTCTTCCTTTATATCCCCTATGTGTCTGATTTCCATCCACAAAACATACCAAGAGTTTTACGCGCGGAATGCGCATTTTACGCGCTGATTTCTGTTTGCTTTTCTTTTTGGCGCTGAGTTAAGTCTCTCTTGATGAGCCTAATTATGTCATGCCTGGACCATTAAGTACTGGGCTAAGTGCCGCGCTGCTGTAATATATCAGGTGTAATCCAATCTAATGTGATGACTCGAAGCCGAGGATTTAGGCGGCAGAGGGCGGGATAGAGTACTTATCCTGCGGGATGAGGCCACACTGGAGCCGCAGGGGAGCAAGTCCATAACTAAAAGATAATAGCACGATCTTTCACCTGGAGATTGCCCTCCCAGGAGGATAATAGCAAGAAGCTTTTTTTTTTTTTCTCTCCTGCAAGCTAAGAGAAATTTAACTAGAAGCTGTAACCCCTTTCTCTTTTTATGTCCCCCTCTCCCCCTCCCCTTTTCTCTCTGTACAGGGTGGTTGTCCCGTAGACAAAACTCACAGAAACCAGTGCCGAGCTTGTCGATTGAAAAAGTGTCTGGAAGTGAACATGAATAAAGACGGTAAATGAGCTTAATTGAATTATCACGTTGAGCAAAGAAACGCCAGTACAGTAGGACAGTATTGAATTCGGATGGGGGGGAAAGTGTATAAAGTCTGTTAATCAAAGCTGAAAAGAAGTTGATAATTTCCTGCTCTCCACTTGGTTTAAAGGAGAACTTATTTATACCTCCTGGGAGCGCTGGTAAAAGCTCATTGCAGTTTTTTTTTTTCTTTCACGTAGAACATTTGCAATTTAGGAGCAGCTTTCGTTCAATAAAATAAACCCGGGATCGCTCCTAGAAAATGCAATTAATGAGCCTGATAAGCAGTTTGCTCTCTCTCACACTGCCTTCCTGCTGTCGTGCTCCACAGCCGTTCAGCACGAGAGGGGGCCACGGACATCTACAATTCGCAAACAGGTCGCTTTGTATTTCCGGGGCCACAAAGAGGTGAACGGCTCCGCGGCACATTTCCCCGGATCCTCACTGCCCGGTCCTCCTTTTTTCACCACCGTCACTCAGCTGGAGCCGCACAACTTGGAGATGAGCACAGTAGCCACAACACCGGAAAGACAGGCCATCGTGGGTCTAGCACAGCCAACTCCTAAGGTAGAATTTTTTTTTTTAAGATCACTTAATTTAATAGCTACAACTTACACTTTCTTCAAATAGTTTTAGACCTCCAAGTACAGAATAAGGTGGAGTCAATTATTTCTTGGCTCTTGTGTCGTAGTCCATACATAGTTTTACATTTTGTTTTAATTTCCAGATGTACACTTCTTTAATAGTTTGGATGTTTGTATTTCTTCCAAAACGTTATTGGGCCATTAATTACTTTGTGTTTTGTTTTTTTACACAAGGGTTAGAAGTTGAAATTCCTCTCCCGATTTAAAAGCCTGTAAGAGCCACAAATCCGCCAATTAGATTTCTCACTGTAAATCCATCACAAGCAACACTAATCCTCATAAAACTGGGTGCTGGGGCTTGGAATTCGACCTTTGTTGTTCACCATTTTCATTTTTCCCTCTCTACAGTATCCCCACGAGGTCAGTGGCACCCCCATGTATCTGTACGAGGTGGCTACGGAGTCTGTGTGCGAGTCAGCTGCGCGTCTTCTCTTCATGAGCATCAAGTGGGCAAAAAGTGTCCCCGCGTTTTCCACCCTCCCTTTATCTGATCAGGTAGCCACGACTGGCATTCATTCTCCAAATGAATGATGTTTAAACAAGATCCCCAAACAGGCCATTATCGCCTTGTGGGGTTTGAAATGGTGAAAATGTGCCGATTAAGTATTTGGTCCATAGACAAATGCTTTAAATTAATTTAATGAAATTGATAGTTTCACATTTTTAAACTGCATATCAAATAGTTTTTAATAATTCCCAACCAAGCCCTAAAACCTGCACACAGCATGGAAAAATAAGCATGAATTAATCTTGTTTTATTTATGGATGGATGGATGGATCATTCAAAAAGATTCAAATACTTTTGAATGGTTGTTTAATTGGTGCGTGTTGTGCACAGTTTAACACTTAAAACATCCCCTTACAGCTGATTCTGTTGGAGGACGCTTGGAGGGAATTATTTGTTCTGGGCATTGCGCAGTGGGCCATTCCCGTGGACTCCACCACTCTTCTCGCCGTTTCTGGTATGTGCAAAGGACGAGAGAATTTTAAGTGAAGAGTAAGCAGCTGTTATCCCGCATTATAAAACTTTTCTTTACATCTATCCAAAGGAATGAACACTGAAAACACGGAGTCTCAGCGAATGAACAAGATTATGTCTGAGATTCAAGCGCTTCAAGAGGTGGTCACCAGATTCAGACAGATGCGCCTTGACGCGACCGAGTTCGCCTGTTTGAAATGTATCGTGACATTCAAAGCTGGTGAGTATCTCGCAAATTATTGCCCGGATGTTTGACACCGTGTAAGGACTCTTACTGGGAATAATCATATTTACCAAAGCAACCCACAACTTTCTAATGCTGCACTAAAACTACAGCCAATCTGGAAAAACACAGGAGAATATATGATATGTCATTACAGCAGTGTCACGTCAGCAGGTTTCTAACAGCTATAGTGCTGCCTCTCGTCTTACAGTTCCTACGCATGGAAGCACAGAATTAAGAAGTTTCCGCAACGCCAGCGCTATTGCTGCGCTGCAAGATGAAGCCCAGCTTACTCTCAACAGTTATATACACACCAGGTAAGAGAGATCGATCTCTATCTATCTATCTATCTATCTATCTATCTATCTATCTATCTATCTATCTATCTATCTATCTATCTATCTATCTATCTATCTATCTATCTAAAGATAAAGCATGCGTTACGCACGTGTCAACTGGTTATAGTCTGCCAGCTTCATTATAAAGTTAATGAGGCAATAAGCCTCCTGTAATTGTGCAGGTGCACCAGATGAAGCTCGTATTCAAGCTAAGTAGGAGCTATTTGTCACAGGTGTGCGGTAATTGGACAGGCTGCGACAGACAGTCTGCAAATGGAACTGGACAAAAAGGCTGTTTTTGACACCAGTTGTGTTTCAGGTACCCAACTCAGCCGTGTCGTTTCGGTAAGCTCCTCCTGCTGCTGCCGGCCCTGCGCTCTGTCAGCCCGTCCACAATAGAGGAGGTGTTCTTCAAAAAGACCATCGGCAACGTTCCCATCACCAGGCTCCTTTCCGATATGTACAAATCCAGCGATATATGATTTCTCACCATCTGCCGGGGCGCGTGAGGAGAAAAAAAAAAAAGACTCGAGGCCCACGAGGAGACCCACTGAACAATCAACACAGACTGTCAAATCATAGCAGGTGTAGCCACGAGCTGAAGCACAAAATCTCTTACGGGCTGTCTTAATACAGCCTATTTAGGCGTAGGCTCAATTGAACACATCCGGACCACTTTAGCCTGTTAACAGTTTCTCTAGTTAAGGGTTAGCATGTACCTTTCATTAGAGTCCTGCCTGTCTGATTCTGAAAACTGCAATATCTTGTGGCCAAAACAGCTTGCAGCGTTTAAATGTCGCCTTGAGGCTCTGGAGAGTACCTGCCAAGCACGTTTCCTAAAGAAACGCTGTACATTAAGACTTTTTTTGTTTTGTTTTGTTTCCGAGTGTCTATGAGACCAATGAGCTTGACGACCAATTCAACATTTTATTGCTGTGTTCAATCCCAACGGAGGAAACCAAAAAGAAGAAAGAAAAAAAAAGAGAAAAAAAAAGATGAAGCATGCGTAATCCGGGGGGAGATGCGAGTCGCTGTTCCTCAATCCGGTGCTGAAACCAAACGCACGGATGAGGCGTCAGCTCCATGAAGTATTGTGGAGGACTCTTTAAAAAGGATGCACTATCTACACCCCAACCCCCCCTTTGACTGTAAAACTACATTCATCTGAAAAACGGTGTCTGTATTTAAATGGCTGTCCTGTTTGTGTTTGGTGTGTCCTGTTTGAGACGCAGCATAAAAAAAGAAAAGAAAAAGAAAACGCTTAAGGTCGACTTTTTGAAGTTGGACACTAACACTGGATAAAATCTTATTCAGCACTTGGAAATGTTTTTGTGGCCTGTGATGTTTTTATTCTGTTGTAAAAAAAAACATAAAATTTTTTGGAGTTATAACTATTTAGAGTTGTAACCAAGAGAATAAAATACACTGAATTAAACGGTTGTCATATAACATGACATAGACGCATATAGTAAAACTACCAGCTGGAGCCCTGGCATCATAGCAAACAGTGGTGTTGGTTTCATATCTAATTACAGTGACACTTTATAAGGATGTAGACCTCATACTAAATTATTAAACACTAATGCATGCATCTTGATTTAATGCAGGATTTCTTGTGAACACCTGAAGCTCATCAATAATAACCAACTCAGTGTCCGTTAATTTGATTTGTTAGTGCGTATCAAGTAATGAATAATATATTTTATTTTCAATTTTTCTTTGCCACCAAATGCGATAGACTTGTATTATATAAAATGGTCCATTTGGGATTAATCTCTCCAAAATCAGAGCAGTGCTTGCTCTCACAGGCTACATGAAGCTGCAATTGAATCTCGTGTTCAAATTCAAACTTTTACATGGAGCTGCATAAGTCAAAAGTCCTCATTTCTTATATGTGCAGCATGCGGGAGGCAGTGTGCTTAAAAAGATTAATGTACAGATATGTTGTTATAAAAAAGGTCAACAGACCTTACAAATAGCCCCAAAGGTAAGAAGAAATGGCTTTTTACTTTTATTGTGGTGGCACATGTTATACAAAAGTAAAGCAAAAAAAAAAAAAAAAGCTGCTGTATTTTGCATTCATTAAGCACAGTGACCTGGCCCAAATACATCTTGTACTAATTCATGCTTAATCTGTCACAAGTCAGACTGAATCATTTGTGTCTTTAGCATCGTTCACCTATACAAGTAACTCTAGTGTCAGTCCAAACTCAGGGCTGTCTTTGAATAGTCCTTAAACATCTTTGTACAGTATTTATTAAAGAGATACAATAATAAAGTTAGGATGACTGCACTGGTCCTGACTGACTATCCAAAGCGGGCAGCGAGACAGGTGAACGGCCCCAAGCGACAACAAATGCACTCACACATGGAGACGTTTCACCTATTTTATTGGAAAATATTCAAAATAAACAAAAATGGCACAGCAGTATACAAATCTCAAAATGCATATAGCCTGTAGAAATACTGCAGTTCCCTCTGTGTAAATCTCTTGCTAGAAAATCATTTGTGATAATTGGGCAGGTGCTGGTCAATATACACACACACGTACGCACGCCTCCTTTTTCGGAGAAGAACATCTAAGTGTGATTTGAAAGTCAAGCCCCGTCGTCGCATGTGTGTTTTTTGCGTTTAGTTGTTAGGTTGGTGGTGAGCAACATGCCATACTGGACAAGAAACGCTGTGGGTCATTACGAGAGCTTTGCATATACAGAACACTCATTCAATGTTACTATATAAATGAATATATTTAAGACATAGCTAAATGATAAATACATTAATATATCCATGTTAGTGGCATTTCCAGACAAAGAGAAATTGCTATAAATTACTTTGAACCACAGTTACGTGTCGAACATTCTTGACTCCAATTAGAAGGTGAAAACAAACACCGATCAGGATAAGTAAACTAAAAGAGGCAGTGAATTATATAATTTTTCTGGAGGGAAGGGGGAGCATATTGTCATTAAAATGTTTGTTTGAGAGAAACCTGGAGCAGTGAAAAGAGCTTTGGGTTGTTGGGCCAAGCGAGGCTGAGCAGGGCTGAGAGAGAGACCAGGCCAAGCAGAGCCATCCATTTATTTATTTATTTTCTTTCCCTCAGGCTTGTCTGACTTTGGATGGGGTGTAGTTCTTGTCAACAGACTCGTCCTGTAGAAACATGTGCAGGCATCGCTCATTCTGAGCTAGAGGGTGACCGGCCACTCTGGAAAACAAAAACAAAAGACAGGTCTGACACCTGAGTGGACATTCAAACATGAAGCTTTGATGAGTTTAAACAGGGATGAGCACAAAAAGGAGACAAGAAGTCCAGCAAAGATTTTGCATGAATTACTGCAATGGACGTGACAAGTGTGGGGATATTTTTTTATTGTGCTGAAACTATTTAGCATTCAAAAAAATTTTTTATGCAAGTATGTCAAAGGGATGCCATCTTTTGTGTGCATGTTTTACAAAGCACACACACACACACACAAAAAAGCAACTCGCCAAACTTTTAATGGGTTATTTAAGGCCTGCACAATAAACAGGTCGTGTCAGATATTTTGCTGTATTTCAATCCTATGGAGCTCTAGCAATGCACAAGTATTGCTACAGTGCTTTTAAAAGAATTTTACTGAGTATAACTGTGTTTTAAAATATATATATATATACGTACACATATGTGCCTTCACATCTTTCAAAAGTGCCACTGTGGCATGTGGATAAAATTATTTAAATGTAACTTTTGTTGAGTTTAGTTAATAAGAAAGTGGGTAAAGTTGACTTTCACAGAAGCAGTCGCCGTACATCAAAACAGAGTAAAATAGGTAAGAATAGGTATGTGCAGTAACAATACAAAATAAACAGATTTAAACTACTCTGAGAAAAAAAAAATAAAAAATTCTGCAAAATTAATGTACACTGATGGTCAATAAAGAGCTGATCCGAACCGGTCTAGTTAACAATAGCAGTAGTCTAATAGTTAAACTTTAATTTTATATATCATTGATATCATTACACACTATATTACCACATATAGTAATGTACAGCACAGGGGCAGACGTACATTTCACTAATTAGCCAAGAAATATGACAAAGAATAGCACTGCCACGTAACCGTGAATGTACGACAACTTTATCTCACATTTATAAACACATTTGTTCAAGTGAATATGTGACAGTAACAAAAACTGATTACTACATGAGTATATAACCTAGAATCAAGTCACACCGAGAGATGTCTGTAAAAGTAAACAGGAAAATTAGCACACCGCATGTCTCGTTCCACTATTTGACAAAGTGAGTGAGATTCCAGTTTGAGGGATCAGGTAAGAGGCTCGGGTGTATTTGTTCTCAAACATTTTTAAATTCTGGTAGGACTGACAATATATGAATCATATTTTATGACCCCTCCCCCCCAGTCAGAGTGTAGTTCTTGTGGAAAATACTGCATGTTTGGGGCTCTGTTAAAGCCACTCTGACATCGAGTTTCCCTCAATATCCCTTCAGATGACGCAAAGCGGCTTAACGAGAATGAGCCGGTGCACCTGAGACCCTTAAACGGCTCTTTTTGTAAACGACAAACTGCTCAGAACACATCAACATGATAAGACTGTGCCTGTATGCATGCGTCTTAACCTCTGATAGGAAATATTTCATACAAATTAAGCAGCAAAGGGACTGAGCCAGAGGTCAAATACCAGGGCAGGCACCGGAAAAATCAGGCTAGCCACCAACAAAAACTGTTTAATAGGTTTGGAAATGTTGATATGGACATAAGGTGCAACAGGAACACGTTTACAATGTTTAAGCCCTTTTGTCTTACCTGAAGCCAGCATTATGTTTGACTAGCCTATCAAAAAAAGAAAAAGAAAACAAAAAAAAAAAGATCGTTCTCTCTTCTCCTCCTCCTCACTCGTTTTGCAGGGATAATCATGTTTAGCATTCCAAAAGATTTCCTCTTCACAATGCTCTCAATCACAGATTTAACAATGCTGCCAGCCACATCAGCCGGTGTTAAGTCTGAACAATAATATGATTAACAGCAGTGTTTCATTCACAGAAAGCACAGGGAGGGAGAACTCTTAATTACCAACACATTCTTGTCTCCTTTAAAAATAAATAAATGACATTTTTTTTTTTTATGGATTTTAATTTTCCCCAACTATCTTTGCACACTTAATATTCCAACAGGAAACATTGATGCATTTGCACATGAAACAAAGATAATGGCCAAGTCTGCAATCAAAGCAAATAATTACAATCACACTGTAACTTTTATTGTTCTGCAGCTGAAAACGAGGACATGCTGGATCAAAAATAAGCAGAGGTGCACACACCATCCCGTGGAACCACGCGCTGTAATTTGAGCTGCAATTAACATAAATTACACATCAACAACAAAACAAATGTGGGAAAAATTATGTTGTGGGGGTGCGCACTTGAGTCCTCTTTGGTTGTTCTTGTCCTTTGCGAGGTAATTATAAAGGAGAATTAAGGAGGATAGTGAGGAAAAAGACCTGCCCGTCTCCGAGGGTTCAGTTTGTTAACAATATGAAGAGAAGTGAAAAAGTTGAATCTAGTTATTGCACAACGTGCTTCATTGTTCGTCACGGTTACATTAAAAAAAGCGATGGCAGAAGCAGAAAACGACTGCAGCTGCAAAAAGGAAAATTGTTAAGAAGAAATTGTTTTAACCTCATGGACGCATTGTGGGAGAATGGATAAAGACTGAGACGTGGACAGGCTTACTTGTTGAGAAACTGCTCCAGACCCTGTCTCCGCTCCTCGATGAAAGAGTCATCGAATATGCCATCATCCCCTCGGAAAGGAAGCTGCCGGAAAAGAGCTTTCCCCGGGAGAGGCGGTACAACCACCTGAGAGAACAGATTTCCCATTTGAAACAAAAAGAAAACACAAATTTCTTTTATTGTTACAATGAATTATGAGAAATTTGAACAACTCAAACTATTTAAATGTGGGGTTTGTCAATGCTTTTTTGTGTGTCATTTCTGAGACTGTTTATGGGCTGAACCTAGACTGGGAAAAAAAATGTTCTTTAACAACCCAAAGATGCACAAAAGCTTTCTTTCTCTTTCATAGCAAAACACTGCAGATGTGGTCAATGTTATACGCTGATTTGATAAGCTAAGTACTCGAGCAGCCTTTGTGTGGAGTTCACTTCAATGGCTCACCTTGCTCTCCCTCTCCAGCTCCGCTCTGAGCCACTCAAAGTCGCTGTACCGCCTCCGTACACAAGACTCCTTCAGCTTGAAGATGGGTAGGTTGGTCTGTGGACAAACACAAGCGGCAGACTGTTACAGGTGTCACTTTTAAGAGCTGTTGTGATTTACAAAGAAATTGTCCTTAAACTCTGGCTGCAGGTATTCAAATGAAATCACAGTTTTTCAAGAAGTAGCTTGATATACGCCAAGAAAATTTCAGGTAGGTCAGAGTTGTTTAAAGATAAGCTCAGAAAGCTGAGTTCAAAGAATATCGATTGAACCGTTCAGCAAGTGATAGGAAAATCAAGTTTGTGTGGATGATTTCTCCCCCCACATATCTCTTTGCATTTTGCTGCCATGGTTCGAGTCCCCTTGTCCTCTGGGGAGGGACAGATCACTGCAAAATCCATCAAAAGCTGTCCCGAGTAATCACTTCTATCATGAACTCGTTGGTAGGACACGAGTCGGTACTATGATGACAATGAAGAAAATCCTAATCTGTAACCTTAGCAGGTAGCATATCTCAAAGCAATCAAGCACTAATGGGAGATTTTGGACATCGCCATCAAACCAACGAGTGAGAGAATAGTTATAATTTTTATAATTTTGGAGCCTCAATCCCACCGTGAATTAAAGCTGCTCTGGTGGCGAATGGTGGTCCTACAACTTACTAAGACACGTTGTTGTTCCTACAGGTTGATGGTGAGGATGATGAAGATGATGCCTACTTTATTTAAATAAAGTTGCAGGTTTATCTCCACAATGTGATAAAATAAATAGTTATTTTAAAGCTCAGATAAATGGAAAATAAAAATAAAACTGATCGGCACCTATGGGATTGCTTTTTACTTCTGACTGTTGGTCAAACTAAGCAAGCAAATGTTAAATGGACTCGTTTCTATGCTTTTTGAGTCTGAGTACTCAAAGCTGAGCACTGTCTGAAATTTTATATCCCATTTTCTTGATCTCTCATCCACTTCAGTGCCGTGGGAACTGCAGACAAGCTGACATTGGGTGAGAAGGATACACGCTGGACAAGTCACCAGTCTATCGCAGATTTATGGCCAATTTATGTTCGATGAGTTTTCATCTATGGTTTTAAAACAGAACTGAAGATGAGAGTACTCATTGAAGTGATCTCCTAAACGATAGGTTTCCCCGCTTCGACAAAGTCTCCAGATCCAGAAATAAAGAATGTTTTTCTCCACAAAGTCTCAAATTTTCAAAGTGTTCCAACATCTCCCTCTGTATAACCTATAAATCTTCGAGCTCCTGTAGTGATATATTCATTAAAATCAACTGTTGTCATCACATTTTGACATCACTTTTGTCATATGGTGCCATTTGGCAGGGTGAGAAGGATAAGCATAAATGGGCGATTTACAGCCAATTTATAAATCTCCAACTAACCTAACAAGCATGTCTTTGGACTGTGGGTGGAGAGAAACCTCACAGGCTCAGGGATAACATGCAGACACCACACCCAGAGGCCCCAGCCAGCCTCGAGATGTGCTACCTGTACCAAACAAGAAGCACTCAAAAACCACCAACCTCCACCAAGGCAGTTCACTTTTAGGGGACTAGTATTGTGTTTTGTACATATTCTTATACTTTAAGAGGTATAGTCATTGTTTAGTAAAATATGTTTGAATGTTTGGTAATAGAGGTTAAAAAATAAAAAATAAAAATAATAATAATAAAATTAAAAAAGGTTTTTGATTACTATTTAATCCATTTTTTATTAGCTTGTTAACATGACCTCACTCTACAAACCTACAAACATTTATTAGAATTCATTCAAAACTTTTCGACATATGTTTACACACGCAATCGTAAACGCTAACAAAAACAGGTAAATATTAAATCAGCTGAGAAAAAAAACTGGCAGATTGATTAATAATAATAATAAAATAATAATCACTAGTTGCAGTTCTGTTTTCGTCTGCTGTATTAGGCCAACTTTGTTATTTAAGTATACTGGGTACTTTTGACCAAATTGCAAAGCAGTACATCTGTACTGTTGAAAGGGTTCCCCAAGCGTTAACAAACAAGCTCACCAAGATTTTAGTCATTTACTAGAAACATGTTTTAAGAAAATGCGATAACTAAAAACAAAGCAAAGGTTTGTACTTTCTGTGGCAATCATATGAATATCAGAAAATTATCACTAAAAAGCTTCGGGGAGAGCTTGAGCTAACTTGAAAGAGATGGAGATGAAGGTTTTATTGACTTGGTTTTGGGCATAGCCTTGTCTTATCTACTCTAACTTAGCAATAGGGAAAAAGAAGGGGGGGGGGGGGAAACAAAGACTCCTTCAAATCGAACCAAACCGAATAGAAAACTGAAACTAGCCTCAAGGCGAAAAAAAAAATTCCACGTTTTGCTCACCAAGGTCTATCGCACTCAGAATGTTTTGCCATTTTTTTGTGCGTTCACACAGATGTGTGCATAATTCCAAGTTGCTGTTGACAAGCACTTGAGAGTGAATTTCATTTTAAAAAGAGGAGATGTTTCGACATTGACAGAGAACATTGAAGCAAACAGCACATTACGGCACAATGCCAAAGCTCTTCACTAGTCCTGACAGCACATGGCCATCCTATGACAATGTACAAACAAGGAGGGAGTGAATGAGCATTTCATTGGCAGGCTACATTCACAGAGGGTCAGAATTCATGGAAGAAGGAATCACAAGAGCAAAGCAATTGAGCAAGTAGGTGCAGCATGAATACAGCGCGAGCAGCAGACTGATCGATGAGCAGACGACTGTGACTGTGTGCGTTAAAGGGGATGGAGAGTTAACTAGAAGGCTGAGTAAATGGCTGAACAAAAGAGAAAGGAGGTGGGTGTACGTGGTCATAAAGAAGGAGCAGAGAAACTAGAGAGGTTGGAAGCTTTGCCTGCTCTGTGCAAGACTAATTGAAGAGAAGGAAGACCAGGAGTGGTCTTTTCTCTCTCATGGTCTCTCCTTTTCAGTCTTTTTCCTTTTAATTTCCCTTGATCTGCAAAACTAAGTCACATTTTCTGCCCTTGAGACTCCTCTTGTGGTGTTTCAATGGGAAAAATATGGGCATTTGTTTTCTTCACTCTTTGCTCTGTCCTATCCTCAACCTTCAAAATTATAGATCCCACCTGAGTTTGGTGGGAAAGAACAATCTCATCTGCCCCAACCTTAGAAATGATGAAGAGAGTCGCCCATCAACCGCAACTGGTTTCATGCTTAACTGTAAAATAAATGCTACCTGGGCAATTCACTCAATCACACAGACTATGTTTTCTTGAGCTGACGATTGGGTTAAAATCTGGACTTGTGTAGATGCACTGATCTTTCACATGACCCCTTCATCAATACAGCCCACCAACTTCCAAATGTGGGTTTGAATATTATTACAGTTCATCTCACTTAAAAAGTCAATGGTTTTGGCCCATTGAGTTTTCCTGATTTATTTATTCAGCTAAACATTTCAATATAATTTTTTTTTAATTACCAACTATTTTAGTATTACAATAAATCTGGCCATCTATTGATCGTTTATCTTATAGGATATTTATAGCTGACTGTTTCCTTTTCAATCCCACAAGACTTTGTAACTGTCGAATGGACCACCTCAAAAACACAAATAATATGCCGCAGAGGGCAGGAATCACCTGTGTACAACTAAAAGGTTTGTGTACATAAACTTTTCAGCATAATAATGCATAATATAAGATGCAGCAATTGACCTTTGTATATCAGAAATCTGCAAAAATTAATAAACATATCCCAGACAGGTTGTAACGAAGCTAATAAACTGCAGTAAATAAGAAAGACTTGTATCCCAATACATAATAAAAGCTTATGGGGCGGCTGTGGAAGAGCAGGTAGAGTAGGTTGTCTACCAAGTGACAGGTAGGTGGATCAATCTCTGGCTACTCCAGTCTATCTGTAGAAGTACCTTCGGTCAAGATACTAAACCCTGATACTGATAATTGCCAATGATGCATCCATCGGAGTTTGAGTGTATATAAATGTTAGACAAAAGTGCTTAGGCATAGATAAAAGCACTGCATGAATGTGTGCGATTGAGTGAATGAGACTTGTAGTAGAAAGGTCTTTGAGTGCTCAAACTGAGGAGAAAGGTGCTATACAAGTACCTGTCCATTTACATTTAGCTTAACCATAACAGCTGCTTACTGTTCTTTTTCTAACAAGTTTTCATGACTCTGCAGACATTTTTGTTTTTTTAATCAAACTGTAATTTCGGTTTCTTGCCAAGTTATGGACCTGTTTGAAATTGCAGAAATAACTGACCCCTTAACACTGACACAAGTATGCCCAAGTACTGAATGCAGGAGCTTACTCAATGGAGTTGAGGCATTGGTATTTAATGATGTAACTGCAGAAAGATTTATTTTCAATGTTTAATTTACATGGCAGATGAGACAGGCAGAAATATGTGAATTCACAGGTAACAAAGCGCGTATGTGAAAATAGCAGAAACTGTTTGTGTCACAGAGACACTTATAGTACTTTAAGGCCACTCCTCAGTTATTTAAGGTCAGCTATACAAGGCTTACATAGTGAAGGATTGAGAGAATCACAACTGCAAGTCAATGGTCATGAAGCCAAATTTAAAAAAAAATTAAATGTACATAAAATCTGATTTATTAAAAGACTTAAAAGTCTGAAAGTAAGGCTTAAAAATACTTTTTTTGTGCTTTGAACGTGCTAATTTTATTTATTTATTTTAATCTCTGATTTTTGCTTTTTCAAACTCATTATCACTTGCATGGTCTTTACTGCTTATGCTGAGACAACTCCACCTCAGTCAGTCTAAATGAAAACTCTTGACTCTTAGTCCATTCTACACCACATGCAAGCTATTTGTGTATCTGTGAATGAACTAACCCTGAAACTGCCAAGCATTCAATTACTTTCAAACAACAGCAGTTTGGACACTGGATCAGTTTCCTGGACATGGATTAAGCACTAGTCCTAGTTTAAAAATTTAAACACAATCAAGCTGAATTAAACACCATCAAGTGTGGTACAATTTCTTACTCTTAAAACCCCCAAATTACTGTCTAAAATATACAGAACACTCTCTAAAATAGATCAACATCCCTTCCTATTGCAAAATGGGAAAAAGATTTGGCAGTCAGCTTAGACCAAAACTTCTGGTCTCAGAAATGCTTAAAAACCTTTCAATTGATTAGGAATTCCAGTCTACAATTAATACAATACAAACTACTACAGAATGGCACACTATACAGGTCAGCGGATGTTCAAAATGGGCTTTACGTCTTCTAACTGCTGCTCACACTGTCAAGCTGTTGTTTTTTGTTTTGTCACGCACACCTGACAATTACACCCATGCTCTTTGGTTCTGTCCACTAGTTCAGAGGTTTTGGCGCAGGATATTTGAAGACTTAACGTGTCTGAAATGTAACAGTCCAGCCTCCCCTCTAGTGTGCTTGTTGGGCAACTTGGATGATGTCAGTACAGAGATGAATACAGCCAACATGGTTCTCACTGCCCTATGCATTGCCAAGAAAGACTGTCTGATAGATCACATTAGTCTTTATACAGCCTCTGCCACCACATTAGATAAATCCCTCTGGGCTCCTTTAATCGGCTCCATCACCTAGTGGGGGGTGGGGGGGTCGTGGTTTTGTCCCACCTTCGCTATTGTGGTTGGTGTGGGGGGTAGGTGCAGGCCTGGGGCGTCTGGGGATTCCCTATAGGGACATTTTTCCTGGGGGGCTGTGGTCACGACCTGGTTGGGGCTATGGTGGCTCCTGGGTGGTGTTTTCCTGGTGGCTGCGTGCAGCAGGGCTGGGGGATAGTCTGTGCTGACAGACATGGGTTGCTGGCCTGGATGGATCCTGGGCAGGCTTGGGGTTCTGGGGATGCTCTGTCTCTGGGCTGGGGCTCTGGTCCTGGTTGGTGTGTGCACGGGGGCCCAGCCCTTGCGCGGGGGACCTATGGTGCATTGACGGAACTGGGGGCCTCTTCAGCTGTCAGGGAGGGTTGTTACATCCTTGCAGGAGGTCTCTACTCTCCAGGATTTCACTCTGCAGGTGGGGGAGAGATCTAGCAGAGGTGGAGAATGAACTCAACCTGGGTGTCTATTGTTTAATGTAGTCTGAACGATGGGGTTGGTGTAGTGTCCTCTGCAGTGGGGTAGGGTGGGCTGCCCCACGCTCTTGGCGGTGCTGCTACTGTGGGCCCCGGTCCGGGGCTTACACCTGCTGCTTTCTGCTAGAAAGCAGCATGCCCCTCCTGTGTTTTAAATGCATTTTAGAACAGCACGCGGCAACACCACATATGAGTGGGCAGAGGGAGGTATGGGGTGTTCACACCCCTGTTCTCTGTTTGCCATCAGGGGCAGGGGACCAGGAGGAGGAGGAGTTGGCTGCCTGGTCTGGGCCTGCGATACTGGGCCTCCCTGCTGCTGCAGGACATCTGCCCCAACATCTGGGTTGGGGCAGATGTTGCCCTCTGCCCCAACCCAGGGCAGAGGGCAACATCTCCTGGGTCTGGGGACAATGGTACCTGGGCCTGGGGATATAGAGTATTTCTGGGGAGTGTGAGTGTGTATACAGTGTTCATTTCGCTTTGTCTCCACGTTGGGCGAGTGCTAAGTATTGGTATATCTGTGCATGAGCATGAGGGCGGGAATGCATGTTTGTGTCTGTGTGTGCCTGTTTATCTATGTCAAAGTGTCAGGTCGGGTCTTAGACTCCACCTCTCTCAGGCAGGGAACATCTCAGGCCCTCCCAGGTGTGGGGGCCGGTCTCCCGTCACCACACTCCATGCCGGTGGCTGATGCCCCCAGCCGTCGGTGCGTTGATGGATCCAGGTGTCCAGGGCTGGGCGCTCAGGTATTCACTGACTCACTCCCGGTGGTTGCTTGGCGGGGCCTGGCGCATGTGGCTCATTTGGGAGGTGTTCACAGACACACACTACATCGTCTTTAGTTGCTGCCTCAAAACATACCGTGGCGTTGTCGGTCTTGCATGCTGCTCAGCAACATTCAGTATTTATTCTTTACTGTTACTTATAGTTATCTAGGTTGTTGCTGTGGTATCCCTACTGTGTTGTTCTCTTTGCTTTTATTTTTCCCCTTTCCTATCCCCCAGTTATGTCTTTTCCGTTTGTAATAACTTAAAGGTTAAAATAAATAAATAAAATAAAATAATAAAATAAAATACATAAATAAATAATAAAGCTCAATCAAGTGGACCAATAATGATACACTTTGAAAAATAAGTCCTTTGGGCATTTTTCTTGGCCATCAGACAATAATTCTGATTGCTACAGTACCGAACGGGACAGGGGAAAAAAAAAAAAAGATGTTCAAGCTGCCAATTCCAATAAAACACCCCATACATAACTGAGCACAGATGGTCAGACTCCTTGTTAGTTGAGAGGATACAGCATAAAAAAAAAATTCTGAAAATTCAATTCATTCGTCTGACCACAGAACAGTTTTCCACTTTGTGTCAGCCCCTTTTAAATTGAACTTTGGCCCAGAGTAGATGGTAGCATTTCTGAATCGTGCTCACATATGGCTTTTAAATCTGGGACTCTCCACCATTTGACCTTAGAACTGAAGAAGCTTCTCAGATGAGAGATGAAACGTCTTCAAGCAACTTAAAGAAGTCCAGCTTTTCTTTCCAAGCTCCTTAGACTACGATGACCTGGATGACTGAGAACCATCACAGACATATGGCTTTTTATTTGCATCTTAGAGCTTTAACCTGCATTTGTGGATGGCATGGTTCACAGATAAAAATTTCTGAAAGTGCTTGAGCCCATGCAGTGATTTCCATGACACATGTGCCTGTTTTTAAAGCATGACGGCCTGACGACAACAGGCATCCAATATGGATTTCTGTCCTTGTCCCTTGCACTCAGATTTCTCCTGATTCTCTAAATGTTTCGATGATATGATGCACCACAGATGATGAGATATTTTTTAAACCTCGCTTAAGATGCAGTTTTTTGCAGACTGGTGAACTTCTTTACTTCTGAGAAACTCAGCCTCTCTAAGATCCTGATTTTTATACTCAAATTATTTTACTGACATGTTGCCATTTATCCTAATTAGCTGCAAAATGTTCGTTGAGCAGTTTCTATGTTCTATTGTCAATAAAACATGGCTGTATGAGATTTGCAAACCTTTGCATTTTGTTTTAATCACATTTCACAAAGGATCACAATATTCTTTTGGAATTGGGGTTATAAACGAGCTCATTTTAAAACCAAGTTTAGTCACCCTTTTTTTTCCTTCAGGATGAATGAGCCGAATCACATCAATAAATGTTAACTGATGTAATAGTCAGAGCTTGACTACACATGAAAAAGGACATTCGTAAGATTAATTTAAATAAATAAGGCCACATTTATTACATTTAAAACATAAAACCAAGTGAAATTACCTGGTTCAGGTGACACTGTATTAACTGTAGGAGTATTTCCTTACACTAGGTACAATAATCTGCCACTCCCCTCTTTCAACTGTTTTTGTTTTGGTGTGACTCAACATCCTCAAAAAAAAACTTCCTTTTTCAATTATTTCAAGTTCTTTCCAGGTGAAGCTGTCAATGAACCCCTCACTCCTCCTCGTTCTCAGGTCACAGGAGAAGTGGATTATCTTAGCTTTATCGCCCCAGTGCTCTAGCATTAACTCCGCACTCCTCTCACCATGGTCCGTCCCTGCTGCGTCATGTTACCTCACAGCACGGAGCGCCACAAAGTTAATCCCCACCACAACAGATCACAGTTACAGGTAATCTGCCACCGCCGTGACTCTAATCCCATCACGTGAACACAGAAAACACTTATCCATGTGCGAGCACACATTGACAGAGGAGGTATGCAGGCACAGGTGTTAGGCAAAGGATTTGACCAGTCACACATTTAACAATGTAAATATAATAGTCCAAAGCATTCGAGCCTGCTTGTATGCACACTAGAACCCGGACCACTTATCTCAAGACAATGAAGCAAGCAGTGAGAGTGTAAGGAAAGAAAGTCACCTGGCCTTTCAGTTCCCTCACTCACCATAACCCTGTGATTAAGAGATCGGCCTTTCAGGACAAGGGGAGGAACGAAAACGACAGAACTGAAAAATGAGAGGTCTCACTCATGCTTTCTCTCTCTAGCATGAACACATAGAAAGAGGCGGTGCGTGAGAGCTCTACAAGTCAAAGATCAGGTTTCCCTGGCCTCTGTTCTTTTCACGGCTGGTTAGAGGTTAAAACCAGGGTGTCTCAACTTACTAACCCCTAATAGTGATCAGAACATGGGACCAGCCCACACCCAGTCAGGTCTTAGCATTTTATTAACTGAATTAAAAAAATAATAAAAAAAAAGGACACTTCCCTCACTTTGTGAAAGACAGATAAAAGAGGAAGGCCAGAGAAAACACCAAGCAAAAGGCACAAATATGACATTTACAAAAGGTAGAAAAATATAGAAATGAGAAATTAATGGCCACATTAAAAGCAAAGGTGGAAAAATAGATTTTTAGACATCATTAAAATAGGAGCATAAAGCTACATCTACCTCCTTCAAAGTGGATCTGCTTGCTTCACTTTCAATTATGAGTGTTCAAGGTGCAATCTAAGCTCCATAGGAAGAGCATGTGATTCATAATGTGTGGGACACAATACCTTAGGCTCATTGAAAATGGGTTGAAAAGAGGCAGAACCCTTAAAAACAGCGAGACACAGAGAGAGGGAGAGAGGGGACAAAGATCACTCATCTCCAGAGAGAATAGTTCAAGGCCACCATGCATTAGCTTTTAGCAGGATGGATTAAGTCAAGTTTGAGAGTGCACATCCTAAACCTCCCCCATGCCCCCTTCTCACCCCTCCCATATAGTCCCCTTTCAGAATAATAGCATTAAAAATGGCAACATAATACCATCTCATTGCATCATATTCCAAAATGGGAAAAAAAGACCCCGAACAAAAGAGTTGGGGCTATGGGTCTTTTGCTCTCGCCTCTCCATGTACTCTCTCACTCGTTCCCTCGCTTGCCGGCCTCTGCGGCCTGACAGCCTACCCTCTCTCCGACTCGCCTAGCTGGCAAAAAGCTGCTTTGTTGCCATAGTATCAACTCCCACTTTTGATACTGTCATTTCAAGTAGGATATGGTAGCCTTGATACAATATGTTCCCCATTTCCATTAAAATAGTTGTCGAAGAGGATGCTGTAGACTTTGGATTACACTTGACTGTGCCTGACAAGCCTCCCCTCCTCCCCCCACAATCCACACACACACACACACACACACACCATCTCTCCCCATTTTATTAATGACCAAAGGCCCCCGCCCTCGCCCTGGTGCCCAAATGGAAAAGAGAAAGAAAGAGAGAGGGAGAAGCTATGGGAGAAGAGAAGAGGAGGGGTAGAAGACTGAGTGAGAGTGAGAGACACAGCTATAAGAGCCCTTTTATGTACTCCTATCCATAAACAAAGTGAGATCCCAAAGTTCGCTCCCCTGAATGTGCTCTCTGGATGAGATGGGAACCAACTAAAATTTTGGTAATATCCATCACCCATTCCTCCTACTCCACACACATACACCCCCATCCCAGCTCCAACCCCCTGTTTGCTGAGGGTCCAAACAAATACACTATACTGCTTGGTGGTGGTGGTGGTGGTGGTGGTGGGGGGGAGAATCCT
>VURO01003963.1:11868-38013 GCA_015108175.1 Pelvicachromis taeniatus | reverse complement strand
AAAACCAAACAAACACCCCCAAAAACCAAAAACACCAAAAAAAAAAAAAAAAAAAAAAAAAAAAAAAAAAAAAAAAAAAAAAACATCAAAAAAAAAAAAAAAAAAAAAAAAAAAAAAAAAAAAAAAAAAAAAAAAAAAAAAAAAAAAAAAAAAAAGTAAAAGACCATTAAGGTGATATGATAGGACTCATGAAAAACAACTCTCTCCATTAGGAACATGAAAAACACGTGCAGAAGCAGAAAAAAAAAAGCCATTTCAATAACTACCCTTAAAATGAAGGGATTTAGATCGGAACAGATATCCATTGTTTCAGCATGACCCCAGACATTACGAGTCTGCTCATGCAAAATGAGATATCCGCCTCCGTTCGATGTGAACTTCCACTTCGTTAAAAAACTGACGGCTATAGTGGGAGATTGATCCCATTAATTTCAAACGCCAAACGCAGGCCTGTCTGCCAACAAGCGACTGCGCCTCGCAGCCACAGTAAACAATGTTTAACCAATTCGTCTCGCCACTAACTCTGTGAGCATCCCAACGCCGCCGGTGAGTCACAGGCAAAATGAATAAGTTGACTCTTACTTCAGCAGACTCGGAGCAAACTTCATGATTTCAGTTATCATGGGGAACAATGGTAACACAGTATGAACCAGGAAAGTGACTGCACACAGCTGCGAGTGAAATGGGAAAAGTAGGCAATAGGATGAAATCTGGTGAGGGGGTGGCTTTCTGCCCTCCCATGGGGGGGGGCATGAGTTGGAGGGTGAGGATGGGGAGTAAATGCTCCAGCTCCCCCACCACACACACCCTCCCACCCTGGCCTGGTTCAATTCTTCTCTTTTCTCAATGAGGGGATTAGGCAGACTCTCTCTCACTGCGGCCACAAGAGCTCTCTCGATTTCGGGGTGGATAGCAGGACAGCAGTGAGAACAGGGGAAAAGGTTAGAAACGGAAACAGTACAGTGTAATGAGATGATATATTTCAAGTATTCTGAAATATTAAAAGAAAGGCAGATGAAAGGGGGGGGCAATGAAGAGGCAAAGCAAACACTACGCATTCCAGACCTAGGCTTTGTGGCAAACACTCTTTAATGGCTAGAGATGGGAGTAAAATGCTTCCAAAGAAAGCTAAAGAAAGGAGAAGGAGAGAAGCAAAGCTAAGTTGACACCACGTTTGTTGAGAAGTGAGGGATGCGCCGCTTCTTCTGTGGTCTTATGCAAAGCAGGGTCACACAGGGCTATGAGGTGCACAATAATGCTGATTACACGCATATGCTAATTATTACACGCTAATCAAGTACAGTAGCCTTATATTCAACGCTAATGCCTGGAGACAGCTTCTCTCCTCTCAACTCGTTTCTTAAAGGTAAAGGGAAACGACTAAATACTTGAGGGCTGGTAACCAATCTAAATACTCCGGGCCAGTAACTACAGGGGTGTCCGTCAACCAAGATGACAATTTAGAGATGAGGAGATGGCGCAATCAGATGAGCCTATAGTGACTGTCTGACAGTCTGTGTATTTAAGATCGAACACAAAAGGTCCAATAATAGTTACGTTTATATAAAATTGCCTGGCTTATGTGGCAAAATTGACACGGTTTTAAAAGAGTTCTTAAAGCTTGAAAATACTGTAAAAAAAAAAAATTAAAAAAAATAATAATACAAAGTTTACCTCATGGCTAACCCAGCTAAAATGTGCCTTTTTTTCTTTTCCCATATATCTGTCTGGTTGTTGTGTCTACATGTCAAATAAGACCAGACAAAATTTCGACAATTAGTATTTGACAAAAGAAGCAGCAGCTGAAGCAAACGGTCCAAGGTCGTCTAAGTTGCTCACTATGAAGCTTACACCGAGATAATCAGCACAGACAGACTGCTAAGTTGTCACTTGAAATACAAATGTTCAAACTTTTCTTTGTTCTAAAAAACTCCTAAAATCTTTAGTTTTATGACAACCAAGCAAACTCCCCTTTCCAAGTGATATGATTTAAAGGTCCAATAAGGGAGCAAACGACCCTCAGTTTATATTTAAATTATTAATTTGTAGGACATTTATCCTATCAACACTGTGGGTACTGTGCCAAAATCAGGATCAAAGGACAGCATTTGCAGACTTAAGCAGGTTTGATGTTTCAAAGGTGGACTGCCAGATACATTTAGGTCCAGAAGAATTTGGAAAATGACAGAACTTTTGCTTTAGGACACAACCACAGTGGATTGTGGAGAAATCAAACAATCGGGACATGACAGAAATGATTTACAGACATTTTTATACATATAAATTTCTAGAGGCTCAAAGGTCATTATAGAAGCTAACCATTTTAAGAACTGCTTTTAATATTTGGATGAAAACCCTTACCAAATGCTGTGTTTCTTCCTGTGAGATGCTCTGCCATATTTACCGTATTTTCCGGACTACAAAGCGCACCTGAATAAACTTGAAATTATGAAAAAAATCCTATTTTGTTCATACATTAGCCACACCGGACTAAAAGCCGCAGGTGTTTTGATGTTTAATTATCATATGTAAGAGAAAATACACAAAGGGGATTGTCAGGAAAGAGATGACCGTTTTGGAACACATTATGGGACACCGCCCCGTGAAAACCCACGCCGTGTGACGCGCCGCAGACATCCGAGCACCGCGAGGCGGGCCGCGCAACGCGCTTCTATTGGCGGAGAGGGGAGGGTGATGAAGCGACTGCTCCCCCAGCCTCAACGCTAGCCCCGTGCACGGCGGGCCATGCACCACTGCCCGACCGACCCAGCCTTAGAGCCAATCCTTACCCCGAAGTTACGGATCTGAATTGGCGACTTCCCTTAGCTGGTTTGTTCTAAAATGCCAGAGGCTGTTCACCTTGGAGACCTGCTGTGGATATGAGTACAGGGCCAGTGAGAGCCAGCTTGCTAATCTAATCTCTTTTTTGCGCTAATTCGTACGACACTACTTTGGCTGGCGGACGGACATGTGACCAACATATCACTCTTTTCCGTGTCTGATCACATGCCTTTCCGCCAGGCAAAATGGCGGAACAAACCAAAACAAATCCTCTTTACGATGTCACAAAAATCATGAAAAATCCTTAGAAAAGGACAATAAGTGGCAGGGTTCAAAGCGTGTGCAAAAAGTAGCGACTTATAGTCCGGAAATTACGGTACTACAACTGTTGTCCAACTGATCTTTCTAGCCTTAGTTCTGTCTTCAATAAGTGAAAAGCATGATCTATTAAGTTTAGATCTGGTGGCCAACTTGAAGAATAAAGAACTTCACAATATTTCTTTGCCTTGAGAAACGCTTGGGCTGCTTTTGGAACACTACAAAGTATTGTCCAATCAGTTTTGCAGCAACATTTGGCTGAATCTCAGCAGGAAGTATGGCCCTGTAATCTTCGTAATTCTTCTTCTTCTTGCTGCTTTTCAACAGTCACATAATAAATAAATACTAGTTCCACTGACAGTCAGACATGCCAGTGCCATAAAAATGTCCCACTATGTTGGACAGATAATGTGGCATGTTTTGGATCATGAGCCCTCTCTCTCTCTCTCTCTCTCTGATCATTCCGGTACAAGTTCATCTTGTTCGCATTCAAATATTATTCAAATATTATTTCAGAACTATGCAAACTCTTCTAGATGTTTTCTGACAAAGTCTAATCAGGTCTGCTTGTACTTGAGTGCAACCAGTGATTTGCACCGTGTTGCAAACCTTTTATTTACATTTATGAATGCATCTCTTGACTGTAGACCACCTTGTGACTGTGTTAAATGTTGTGAAGTTGCTTTCCTTAACCATGGAAACCCCCTATTTTAGTTGTATTCTGTAGTCTTTCAGGCCTTTTGGTGTTGCTGATTTGGCTAGTCCAGTTACTTCCATCTCTCTGTTAGGTTTATTTTAGGTTTTCAACCTATTGTCCTCTTACTTTCATGAGTATCTTTGTTTTTAATCTACTCAATTTGCAATAAAACAACAAGGGAACAGGTCTCATCTGACCATGAAAAGGCCTGTCAGTCAGTTATTAATTTTTTTTGCTAATCTAAAAATGGGAAAAGTATAAAAATGTTTAAGGTTTTTTTTTTTTTTTTTAAATGAAAACCCTTGAAATAAAGCTTAAAGGATGTAGCTGGGAGGTTTAATTAAATCCACAGCAGTTGTGTAGAGGCAAAAAAAAGTGATTTTCCAAATACTTAACTGAACAAACTGTTTTGCCAAATATCACAATTACAATGATCCATTTCTATAATTACAAGTTTACAGTTTACAGAGAAAAAAAATCCACTTCATGTTTGAGAACAGATCTTTAAAAGATACATTAGTTCTTTTGCAGTTGTTGTTATTGTTACATTGCAATAGTCTTAAGAAACAAAAAGCATTTCAAAGGATTAGTATTGGTGTTAATGTTGACAATGATTGAAACTTTAACTGCAAATGTTTGTCATTTTAATAGTTTGATTTTGGCTGCTAATAATCTGTATCAGCACTGAAAGAAATATATCAGCTGACCTCAGCTATTCAAGCCTGATTTTTCCTCTGACCACAAAGTTGCAGTGACAGAAAGATACACAGGATGTGTTTTGCAATCGCTGACTGTCTAACAGTTGCTGTCCTCACCTATTGCTCAACAACTGTTGCATTTCTACACAACATTAGCTGCCATCCCAGCATTTCAAATTGAAAAAGAATTTCACTGACAGCCAAATAGATAGTAAAGTGATAAAAAATAATAATTCTTTATAAGAAGGAGAAAAAAAACACCTTTTGTTCTCTACAAGTTGGAGGAAGGAAGTGTGTTGTAAGTGGGTGGGTGAAACTGGACAGGATCAGGCAGCATCCTGCATCCTGTCTTTATAACCCCAGAGAAGCTGACTCAAAAGTATGTTCTCCTTTACCCCATTCTGCATGGGGTGGCTTCTGGTCATTTGTCACGTCAGAAATGCTACAACGAAAAATACCATATCAACCAAAATGTTCGCATTATGTCCCAGTGCACCATTTGGTCATACAGGTCAGTCTTTAACCTCAGGTTTGTCATTAAGTGTGACCAATGCTGTTATCTGTGGTTTGCACTCAGACAATGGGGTGTGGCTGGAGATCAACTGTTCAGAAAGGCGTTAAGTCTTTGAGAAGGTTATGTGTTTCGCTTAAACAGAGGTTATATAACTGCAGTTTATTTGTAGTTTCAGCTGCGCTGTGGAAAAACACTTGAGGCTAATGTAAACACACACACGCGCGCACACCCCCTTCTTTCCCGGAGCGATGTCGCCGTCAACAGACACAGACGATAGCCGTTCCTGTTAACCACGTTATCAAACATTTTTAATGACGTTTTACTTAAAATGTGGTCAAACAGCATTATTTACGCACCACAACGTTGAGCAGACAGTGTAACGTCAGGTAACCGTGCCTTCAGATAAAAGCTGCTAGCTTCCTAGCGAGCTTCGACTCATTCATTTAGCAACGGACAATTTGACAACTCTTAACTGCCCACACATTTAAATATCGACCCTTTGGTTGTCTTAGTGCGATGTCAAAAAATGACAACTTTCTGTGACTGCAGAAAAGATATGTTAGCGTGCTTAGGTGTGTAGCTTAAAAGCTAGCGCCATTAGCACTTGTTACGGTAGGCTCACCTTCAGTCTGACTTCGTACGTGGTGTATCTGCCTCTGCCCACCCCAACTGTCTCGGGGTTGCTTACATCAATCTCTAGAAAGTTGCTTGGAGGTCCATAGGCGTCATTTAAGTTCTGAGGCTTGGTGTAGAGCCTTCTTGTATCAGCTATGGTTTCAGCCATGTCTCCCTGTCCTTCTAGCAGCCTGGGGATTGTGTGAAGTTAGTCAGATTACGAATACGTACGTCACCTTGCTGGCCTTCAAAATAAAGGGTTTTGGTGAATGCTGTGTACGTAATATGAAGACTTTCGTTAAAATACGGCCTGATTCGATGAATCATCCAAGTTTAAAGATGAGATTTTTTAAAATTTAATTTCTCCACGTGAATGTTGTCCTTGCTATAGCTAAAAAGAAAATTAGATTTTTTTTTTTACTTTTATTCTGAAGGCAAACCACGCGAATTCCGATATCACCCAGTCACTTACTCTCGCCAGCTTGAAATGCCGTGGCGCTGAACTTCCGATCAGCTGAGGTTCAGCTGACGCTGCTCTGTCACCTCCTGCTCGATTTGTTTACAACCTGCCAGCGGGCACATTACACACATCGATTACTACACTACAGACACAAACGTGCTCATTTTACCCCTACAATCCAGATCAAACACAGCTAATCATATGAAGTAGCCGCTGCTAGAACGTAAACATGTTATTCTCACACCAAGCGATCGAAATATGGAAATTTAATGGTCAGTATTGTATTATTATCCTTAAAAGCCTTACTTCACAGGGTTAGTAATAATAATTGACAATCAGTGACACTTTATAGTCAAAAACGGAGAGAGAGAAATGGACAAAATACAGAATATACACTATAAATTGTTTAGAAATGTATAATTATATTGTTCCTTTGTTGCAAAATCTTATATATATGTATAGATACTATTAGATACTACTAGATTTGAGATACATTCGTAACATTTAATTTGAAATATTCTAAACGCCCCTTGCGAAATGTTTGTGTGGCTGAATCTCAATAAAGTTTTAGCGTTTTGAAACATCATGGCGACTTTCATGAGTGTTTCCGCTGTCAGTTGCTCACTGAAGTTCTTCCTCAAAGACTCTCCTTTGATTTCACGTCAGATTTGTCGTTTGTCGAGCAGTTTCTCCGAAAAAGGTAGGCGTCTCTGCGCCATCATGCGGGAAATGTTTCAAACTGTATTTAGTGTATCTAGATTCGGTGTGTTACAACTACACATTCATTGCTATGGCATGTTTTAATCCAGCTTTACTGGATTCATATTATAACATGTAGATTACACTATACCCAGGGATATTTTCTGTTTGCGTGTAACACTGACGTGTTCTGGTGTAATGCTTCAAGGTTACAGTATTTGGAGGGCATGCAGTTCATCTGCATCGTTCTGCTCCTCGGATCCTCCAGCAGCAGACACGTGTGGCTCCAGTGAAACTCTCGTGCACTTTGATAGCCTCGTTCGGGGTGGCTTCCTGAGGAGAGATGCCCAACAGAGACGGGTTCTGCAGCAGCTGATCCAGCTGCAGCACACCTTCAACAGCTACAGTAACACTATCTATTTGAATCCACCCAGGCTAAAGTCGAAAGATGACAGCAGCCAACATCACAGTGGCCATAGAGCAGCCGAAAACAAAGGCAGTGAGCTCACTGAAAAGGTAATGGAGTTATTGTAATGACATGATCATTCATGTATAGTCACAGAAAAGTTGTGCTGACCATGGTTGGAGGGAACAAGGCTGGTTTGGCTTTTTAGAGAAGATTTTAAGGACATTTTTGTCCCCAATATATACCACAGCTATTTAGTTACTGCAAAAATCAGAACTTTGATTTTTAAAAAGGTGTTAAAAACATTATTCAGAGATTTTCTTTCATATTAACATGATTGCATCACACAGTTGCTGTACATCCATGATGCAAATCTCCTCTTCCACCACATCACAAAGGTGCTCTGCTGGATTGAGATTTGGTGGCTGTGGAGGTCATTTGAGTACAGCAAAATCACAGCCACGTTCAAGAAACCAACGTGAGAGGATTTGAGCCTAGTGACATGGTGCATTATCTTATCCGAAGCAGTGGTTAGTGATATGTGATACCACTGATTTCCTTTCTGCTCCGATACCAAGTAAAATTCAGGGTGGTATCAATAATACTGATCAGATACTGATACTTTGTACAAAAGGTTCATAATGATTACAGGACATCAGACTCCTTGTTCTTATTGTTTAATTATGAAGAATTATCATTAAAAAAAAATTTTTAAACTGAAGTTGTGAGTTAACTGACGCTATTTGAACATGTATATCTTGTCATTTAACATGTATACACTTGCCTGGACATTTCAACAAAAACATTCAACATTTACACTTTCCCTCCTTCACAGTAGCGCTGTGCTGCACTACACATTTTGGTATCAATCTAGTACCAAGTAAATACAGGACCAGTATTGCTGAAATCAGTATCAATAATTTTAAATTATTAAGGCAGCTAATTGGGTTAGCCATGACTTATGAGATGAATTCTCAATTTGCAAATTCTGAACATATTTTAATCACCACTATATCACTGTGATTGTTACTTTCCACAATAATTAGTTACATACTGAACTTGAAGGATAAAAGCAAAGTATCAATCCAGTTGTGCTAGTATTGATACCAATACTAGCGTTGGTATCAATATTTGGATCGATCCACCCACCTCTAGCAGTGGTTACACTGTGGTCATAAAGAGGACATGGACATGGTGAACAGTAGTGCTCGGGTGTTAGAACAATACTCAGTTGGTACTAAAAGGCTGAAGATAATACCAGCTTGAACCGTTGATACAAGTCAGAATGGATCCATGCTTTAATGTTGTTTACACCAAAAATTGAGACTCCTCATATCAGGGAACATTTTTCTAATCTTCCATTGTCCAGTCTTGGTCAACACATGCAAATTATTGCTTCCGTTTTCTGTTCTTAGCAGACTGGAATGGCACTTGGTCTGGTCTTAGCTGCTTCAAGGTTGGACGCGTTGTGTGTCTAGAAATGCTCTTCTGCATGCCTTGGTTGTAACACGTGGTTAGGTGCATGACACTGGTAAAAGTCGTCTTCTTCTTTCTTAATTTCATTGAGAGACACATTTTTTGTAGTTTTGCTTCTGTACACCTCAACCAAAGAGCACCTGCGTAGTTTTGAACACAAATATTTGGGCAAACTAAGATGAACTTGAACGAAAATAATGTGAAAATTATTTTGGCATTGACATAAATGGTTCCCTGTGGAACCGAGTCACTAGTATTTATTGATGACATACCTGCTAATAAAAGTAAGAGGATTAATCGTGAAGTGTGCAGGGCTATACTCTGTGATCAGATTAAGCCAAATGCTGCAAAACTTGATTGGTTAGCGCTTCACGGTGCGAACGGATAACGACCCAAAGCATACTGCAAAAGCAATCCAAGAGTTTCTCCAGGCAAAGAAATGTGATATTCTTCAATGACCAAGTCATTCACCTGATCTTTTTTCACTTACTGAAGACAAAACGCAGCATTTGGTGATGTTCATGAGATTTAGACTTCAGGCAATTATTGGCTGCAAAATATTTTCATCATGTTGTCTCACTAGATATTCACTTTAGATATTTCACTTTTAGCTGACATTACCTTGGCAAATATGTGCAGGTGAAAGAAAGCAGTGCTACAATGTCGTCATAATTAGAAACATCCTGTCTCAGAGTAACACTGAAAAACTAGTTCATGGATTTGTCACTTGTAGGCTGGGCTACTATAATTCATTAATATGCGGTTGTTCGAGTTCCCTGAAAAGCCTTCCGTTGATCCAAAATTCTGCAGTGTGAGAACAAACAGGGACGAGAAAGAGAGAGCAGATTTCTCCTATACTGGCTTCTCTTCACTGTCTCCCTGTTAAAACCAAAATTAAATTGAAAATCCTTTTCCCTCTGCTGATTGCTGCTTCTCCATAAGCCTGGTTTTGCTAGAGTTTTCGTCCTGCTAAAAGGGAGTTTTCCTTCCCACTATCACCAAGTGCTTGTTTAGAAGGGGTCGTGTGATTGTTGGGGTTTCTTTCTTTCTTTTAAATATCGTAGGGTTTTTACATTACAGTGTAAAATGTCCTGAAGCAACTGTTGTTGTCAATTGGTGCCATATAAGCAAATCAAGTTTAATGTATAAGTTTTGGTAAAATCATTTATTGTAAAAAGTAAAAAATGAATTGTTCATTTAACTGTAATAATATATTTTGTTGTACCCATGAAATATAATATTTGTTTTTATCGAAATGTGCATTATCAAACCCTTGATTCATTTTAAACAAACTCATGTCGACATTTGTGAGTGACAGAGTTAAGCGTAAGCACAACACACTTCACTAGAGGTCTAATCACTGTGGCATAAAGCAACTAGCTACTCAGTGTTTCACTGTATTTTAAACAAGTTTCATTTTCTACGAGCAGACGGATGAGCCTAAACTCGAGGTTCACTTGCAGCTTTTTCCAGCGCTTTCAACCACATTTCATAGTCTTCATCATCGGGCAAGGTAGTTTGTTACACTATTAAAATATACCTGCTCAGTGGCTGTTATATTTTTTTTTAAAAAGGCTTTTCAGTATGTTGCATGGCAACAGACTGACAACTGACAACTGAACAAACTCCATTCACCGATGAAGATCATGCAATACTGTTGAAAGCCTCGGGGGGGAAAAAAGCTAATGAAACAATCTTGAAGGGTATTTATGTTCTTTTTCAGGGTCAAGACCAGTGTTATGTCTTCTAAAAATTCCTACATAATAGATAAAAATGAAAGAAAAAAAAAAACAGTAGCAAAGCTGAAAGGATCAGATTTGCATTGTTTGGATTACGATCCATTACACTGGACATTATTCTGGGCACAGTTTAGATTTATAAGGCAGCACAGATATGTCTGCATCCAGACGGTCGTTGGATTAAAAAGCGCCACTGACGTCTAACATATGGACAGACTTCACAGAGTCGACTTCCCCGTTCTCCCGTTGTATCTTCGATGGTGGCCGTGGGGCTCAGGTCAAAGGGAGGGTAGGGGTCTGGGAAGTTTATTGTGCATGTGAGTTTTGGAACGGCATAATGCATGGGGGCTGTTGTTGTTTTTAGGTCAGGGGAGCTGACTGTCTACTATTTGGTGGTGGGAGTTTTTTTGTTGGTTGGCTGGCACAGACACACAGGGTTAGGCAGAGATTTTGGAAGGCAGCAGGGAAGACCTCCCGCTGGGCCCGTCCCGGCACCCCTCTCACTCTCTCACCGTCCCCGGGCAGTAATGAGGGGATCCCCATTGTCTCAGCCATTCTTGTCCTTTTTGCTTTTGATTTGGGATTCTGACAAATACTTTGGTGGTAGGCTATCAACACCACCACCAACCACCCTCATACCCACCCCTCTCCTTTTGCACCTTATTTCTTGCTCTGTCTGTCACACACACACACACACACACACACACACACACACACACACACACACACACACACACACACACACACACACACACACACACACACACTGACTGGAGTACTTATGCAATTATTCCAGTTTGAATCAGGTCATACCACTGTCCTTTTGGTGTCTGTTCTCCCTGTGAAAGTGCCGCCATTGTCCTCACTAACTGACCAAGTCTGTGAGGAGAGTACACTTGACTTAATATTGACCCAATGTGGCGTGGTTTTGCGGATGGTTGGCTGACAATGGGCCATTGTTCAGTGGGATCCACCCTCTTCAAGTCAGACCTGCATCATGGAGTCCTCCTACACACGGTAGGCCTCCAGCAGGACAGTTGTGTGAGTTGAACCTGACTCGGGCTCTGGCACTCTCAGCTGACCTTGCCTCTGCGAGTCATTTTTGGCAGTGGTCAAAAGAAGTTCTTCCTAAAGCCAAAATGACCATGTCCTGCATGTGAACTTTCCACTCATGTGCCAGTCTATATCCTGCAGCATGAGGTGAGACAAGGACACAGAGCTCAGCTAGACCGAGTGGCTGAGGGACGGCCTTGTCCTTCTCCACTCTGCCATAGCAGAATGGCTTCCAGCCACTGACAATTACCCCGCCATGCCAGAGGGCAGCTTGGGAAGTCAGGGAGAAGTCACACACTGTTATGCCAGAACAGACAGGAAAGGCTTGTTTCTCTTCCAGTACTTCACATCCAGCCTAGGACAGGCAGTGGATGGAGGGGTGGGTACAAAGGAGGGAGGGGTGGAGCGGGAACAGAGAGAGAGAGAGAGAGAGAGCGAGGTTGGATAGCAAGCTTGTTTTTTAATTTAGTTTTCAATCTGCCATTGTCCACATTTTACCAGAGTCAAGTGCCCCTTGTGCATGGACACTGAGTTCGGTGGACACCGAGTACCATCCTCTAACTAAATTAAATTTAAAGAGGCCAGTGCTTTTTTTGTTTAGTGAGTGATTAATTCCAAAGCTATTTGGTGTTGCCCAGTTACAGAGATGGACGATCCTGAACCGCAGCGTTTTTTTAAAGACGATGAAAAGATCTATAATTTGGCCACCCATAGATATTCTTCACATTATTATTACATATGATTAAGCTGACGGCACATTCGTTCACATGGCTTGGGTCCTCTTTGGCTTTACTCGATATTCTCAGCTTCGTCACACAGAAGATTTTTTTTTTTTTTTGAAGCAAGGACCTTTTGATAATAGGAGGCAGGCAGCACAATGACTTCCAGCAGCACCTCAATGCAACAGTACCGTATCACAATTAGCAGCGCTAAACAGGCTGCACAGACAAGTCCACTCCATCTCGTATGGAGCCTCATCCAGTCCTCTCCGTTTTGTCTGACAAATCCCTCCATTGTTCCTCTGATGATGCTTTTCTTTCGTGGGAACCCTGGCTTGTCTTGTTGATTAGATCCCCTTTGTCTTCCTCCCCTGCAGTGGGCTAGTCTGGAGATTGTGAAACCTCACACTGTAGTGGTGGCTTAATGCCTTAGCATACTTTGTTTATTAGATAATGTTTCAGGCATTTATTGGAATCAATATGAAGAAGTTTATTTAAGTCATTAGCTATAGAGTGGAATTAATCACTGTGCATACATTTCATTGACTATGTTGATTGGAATTCATGTAAAAAACAAACACAATCATCCTACTTTCAATATTTTGTCCCAAAGGAGAAACCCATTCCACCACCACCAGCACCACCACCCAAAGGCTTCTATATATACGGAGAAGTTGGTGAGCTTGGATACAGAAAAAGCTCCTATTGTTATACAAACTAACATCTCTATGGTTATCATAATCACTTTGATTTGGTTTTTCCCACCTTTTCAGGCACAGGGAAGACCATGCTTATGGATCTGTTTTACTCCCATGTGAAGAACAGTCGCAAAAAGAGAGTCCACTTCAACGGCTTCATGTTGGACATCCACAAAAGTTAGTAGCATCCTCCCATTCCTCAGCTCTAACAGCCGAATGTTTCCTTGCATGACTTTGTAGAAGTTTTCTGACTCCCCGTGCACCGGAGATCCTATATTTATCCCTCTGTTTGTCCTGAAGCCGTCCTGCTAATTGTCTACCATTATGCACACAGGTGAAATTACTGCTTTATTCAGCACTGTCAGTAGGTTTGGGTTGCCGACGCAGGTGTGCTTTAAGATGTGCCTGACGTTTGTGTGCTGCTTTAAAGGGATCCATCGGAGGAAACAAAGCCTGCCAAAACGGAGGTTAGGGAAAATGTTCACCTATGACCCCATATCACCGGTTGCCATGGAAATCAGCAGTGAGACCTGCCTCTTGTGTTTTGACGAGTTTCAGGTGAGCAACCATGTCACAGGCACTGTTGTGAAGCAGAACATTACACAATGAGAATTTTAAGTACTGTTACGTGTTTTGATATCTGTAACAACTGCACTTATATACTGACTAAAGCTGCTCCCTTATTCACAAATGATTGCCTCAGCGGATGGCTCCGTATATCTGATGTGGATATATTTTTATCCTGGATGCCCCACCAGGGGTTTGTGCCTCCTCCTGGTGTTGAACTTGGGGGTCTTTTGCACATTAATTGAAAGCCATGTGCTTTATATACTCACTGATAAATATAGTCCTAGTTAAACTTTATATATTTTTGCCATGCTAGTTTACATGTGCTATTAATATAAAACAGGGATACGTGCCTGTCTAGTCAGGCTTGGGAGTATTCTCTTTCATTAATAATATCTTTGCGATTTTTTTCCTAGTTTTGAAAGAGGTCTCAAAGAGAAAAGAAATAACTGGGAGTTTATGAAGTTTTCGAGTTTTATTCCATAATATTTCACATTCTTTAGAGTAAATCTGACTAGTTGTCTTCTACCAAAGTGTTCACTTATTGTATAACAACCCAACAGAAGGCTGGGGTCAGCAGAAACTCACAAATCAGACATCTTAAAATCTTTAAAGAATAAAAGTGAAAAACTGCCATTTATTTCCTGCAGTTAGCAGCAATTGCTTCAAGGTTTACCTCTTTTTCTTTCAAGATAAGGAACTTGAAAAAACTTTATGTTACACTCTCTGTATTTTAAGTTTAGACTTGAGTGCATCTCCTGTGAAGACAACTGCTTCTAATCCTAATAAAAAACAGGACTGGGGACACCTAGTGGCCTCTTTTAAGTATAGCACAATTGCAAAATGACTTCTAGTAGTATTTTCTCTCTTTAGCGTGGAGTTTAGTTGTAGTTTACTAGGACAGATAAAGCTATATTGTTTAATCTCACAATAGTTTGCTCTCAAACCATTACAGTCACACTGTACACAACTAAAGGACTCCCTTGAGTCATTAGTGATGCACAAAGTTCTCACCATTAGAGGTGAGAACCACTACTGAGGCTGTCTACTCTCTGTGAGATTGTTAGTCATTCACTGCAGTGAAGAAAAACACGTGTTTCTGTGTTCATCAATAGCCAGCCAAACACATCTGTTAGCAGCACAATGTTGCTCCTTTTACTGATATCATTACAGTTAATGCCAGCAGGTCAGAGGTCACAGAAGGTGCAGTTGCTCCCTCTAATCACTCTCCGTGCATCTGCGTGGATCAAGAGCCGCTCCTTTCATGTGGCCGTCTTTCACATTTTAAACCGCGGCGCTGTTTGTGCATTCTCATTGATTTGTTTTGTTTGCTGTCGCCAGCTTTGCTGTTTTCGCTTGTCGACTGTTGCTACCGGTGAATGGCGGGGGAAACAAGTAGACATGTGCGCGTTGTTTGTGATGCATAAATAAGAGGTTGCGAGGTTGGGAGAGTTGGGGGTTTGGGGTGGGGGGTGCGAGGGTCTATACCAATCAGCATCCTCCACCACTCAGCCATGCAAATGAAGCTCTGGGTATCAGTCGCACTCTCCTGCTTCCTTAAGTGAGTGGAGCTAGAAAGCGACTGGCGGCGGCGGGTCAGATGGATCTTATCCTCTTAAATGCTAATGACATTTTTCCATTCTCTTCATTAGCGCCGTGCCATTATCAGTAATTTGTAGCCCCCCCACCTCTCCTCCCCTCCTTCCTTTTGCGACCCCTACCCGGCTCCCCTAATGAATACTCGCCGTTGAGAGGTCCAAGATGGAAAGATGGGTAGAGAGTGAGAAAGAACGTGGAAGAGTGAGAAGAAAACGCTCGAGCATCATTATCTTAGGGCCTCAGTCACTGTGCAGCCTCTGTGAAATTGCTCATAGGTTGTGTACATAAAGAGGTGTAACATCAAAAGAGGTTTAATTTGGCACCCGTGTGCCTCGCTGTAAACTGACAGCCGCTTGAGTAATTGGATGCTCATTTAAATATCGGCAATGGCTGACAGAGATTGCACCATTATTTTTTTTGTGCTCCACAAGTGCTACATCAGTCCCCCTCCACCTTTCTCATCCTGTGGGTACCCATTCTCTTTCCCTCTTCCCCTAGTCATTCAGCAATCAATATTGCCCCTCATACTATGCCCGTGTGGAGGGCACATGAATAAACAAATCCATGTTGTATAAAAGGTCATTTTTAAATGATTCTTTTGAAATGAAAATAAAATCCTGTGGTCGCAGGAAATGGGGGCCCCTTCAGAGAGACACGGAGCCTTGGCTTTCTGTTGATTCTCATTACACGCACACACAATCACACACACACACACACGCTAATTTGATGCCCTTAGCCACCTCTCCTTAGCAAAATCAAGGCTTTAACACAAATGTTAATCAAGTATTGGCAAGGGCATTGGGGCTAATATGCAAAAGCAGAAGACTCTCCAGAGTCTGAAAGGAGGCATATGCTGTGGGTATGGCCATCAGAAGTGCCTGTTATATACAGGAAAGTAGGTAAGAGGGAATAAGAGGAGAGGGCGGGACAGATGCATGACTGCAAAGTCTTTCTTTTATTCAAGACATTTTCTTTTAGGGTTTTTAAATAAGAAAAGTACTTTAAGGGTCCAGAATTTGACGTTACCGTGGGACGGCAAATCTCTATCAATTTTTATGCCGCAATATTTTTCTAACAATGGATATCTGTAAATGCATTTTTACATCTTCTTGGCAGGAAACATTTTTATTAAACAGGATATAAATGACAGTTGACATGAGACTGACAACTTTAAGTTACCAGAGAGGTTAGAAATCCTTTGTGCCCAACTTTCATCGGTCGAGCATCACGTTAAATAAATGTCGCTTTGACAACCCCCAATCACAGGGTAACATTTCTCCATTTATAGGTGTTCAAAAGAACAACATAGGTTTGAGAGAGAGAGACACAGACGAGGGAATAAGAACAAAAGTGAGAGCACTGGATTAATAATAGAAAGGTCAGAGCTCTTCATTTAACAGCTAGCGACTCATAAACGTCCTTGCTTCAGTGCTGTCATCGACCTTTGTTCATTGTGGACTCATGGAAATGATGTAGATGAAAAAGGCAGCAGACAGTTGAATTGGATTTATGTATTGTAACACCGTATAGCCTTGTGTCTAGTACATACAACACACATGCACACTTTTATATGCCTTTATGTGGACATGCTTTGATAGAAGCTTTGTCTGCCGTCATGACCCCAGTCCTGCCTCGCTAGGCTTTGTTTTTCCTCTTGTTTTTCGGCTTCGTTGATTAGCTCAGGTCTTTTTCCTCGCCTCAGCTACTGCACTCAACGGAAGGCCAGTTCTTGACCACTTGCAGTAAATTTAAGTGCCTGAGCTGTGTGTTTGCATGCATGTGTATACACGCATGTGTGGGTGGCAATGACCACACAAAAAGGACTGAATGAGTACACCTGAATGACACTGATCAACATGGAGTGTTGATGGCATGTTGTGACCTCAAACATACTCGTGCACACACACAGGTGTGGCAAGAAAGGAATAATATGAGATGCTCCTCGACTTCTCTGGCTCTCTTCAATCAGGTGGCTGACATCGCCGACGCCATGATCCTGAAGCAGCTGTTTGAGACGCTGTTTAAAACTGGAGTGGTGGTGGTGGCTACCTCCAACAGACCCCCTGATGGTATGACCAGCTCACATTTATTGCACTTTTTAGCTATTCCTTATTAATTATATTGTTGTAGTCAGTAGTAATAACATGTGTCTTCCCATTAGTTCTTTTCTTAAAATTTTATTTAAAGCAGTGAGTTTAAAACCAAGAGAGTTTGCTGTCATTTTTTATAAAACTCCTTAGAATTGTTCATTTGTTATTTTGTAGGTAATGGAGCATCTCATCAGAAAACACTGTCACTACCAAGATAAATGGTTGCAATTACAAATCGTCAGCACTATAGATATTGACGTGAGAGATAATAATGAAGTCTCACAGTAGAAGAAATTTGACGTCTTTTATTGCCGCTTCCAAACATGCAGTTTCAAGCTATCATCTTTATGAGTCTGAAAACTGTTCATTTGGGGAAATTTAGCTCCATTGATAACATAAGAGTGCCAGCTAGAAGCTAATATACACACAACGGATATTTCATTAGGTAAACCACTATAGTAACGGGTTGGACCCCGTTTTCCCTTTAGAGCTGTTTTAATTCTTCATGGCACAGATTCACCAAGGTGCTGGAAACAGCGTCCACATTAACATGATTGCATCATGCAGTTGATGCAGATTTATGGGCTGCACATCTGTGATGCAACTCTACCACATCGCAAAAGTGCTCTATTGGATTGAGTTCTGATGACTGTGGAGACCATTTGAATACAATAACCTTAATTACTGTCCAAGAAAACAGTTTGAGATGATCTGAGGTTTGTGATATGGTGCATTAACCTGTTGTAATCAGCCATGATCTTGTTTACACCAAATTGTAAAACTACCATTGAAATGTTGCAGCAGAAATTGAGACTCAGACCAATTTTGGTGAGTCTGTGCAAATTCAAGCGTGGGTTTCCTGTTCTTAGCTCACAGAAGTCGCACTCGGTGTGGCCTTCTGCTGCTAAAGCCTATCTACTTCAAGGTTTGACATGATGTAGATTCAGAGACGCTCCTCTGCATACCTTGGTTGTAACAAGAAGGTTTACTATCAGTTCCGAGCAGTCTGGCCGTTCTCCTCTGATCACCGACATTAACAAGACATTTTGAACTGCAGAAATGGTGCTCACTAGATATTTTCTCTGTTTCAGTCCGTTCTCTGTAAACCCGGGATACGGGTATGCTGGCAAACCATCAAAAAATCAGCAGTTTGTGAAATATTCAGACCAACCACCATGCGATACTCATCACTTGTCTTCCCCATTCTAATCCTTCTAATGTTTGAACTTAAGCAAGTTGACTTGACCCTACACGCCTCTATACGCCTGAGTTTTTGGGACTCCTGAATTTCTTCCCTGGGATTGACTAATTGAATATCTGCATTAACAAAAGGTTGACTAGTGTACCGAAAGTTGCCAGTGAGTGTACTTACCACCATAGATTGCTTTATTTCGACCACAATTGTCTTCAAAATTCTTTTCTCCTGCAAAAATCAGAACCAGCTGCGTCCTGTTCACAGCAATTGACCAAAAGAGACACCTCATCTCTCCCGCGTAGACATGACGCCATCTTTTAACAGGCTTTGATGTTGCATTTACGGCCCACAGAGCAAGGATGGAGAAGGAATTAGCAAGTGATCAGCGTGAAGATAAATGCATGATGTGCCATCTAAGGTCTTCATCATCTCTGGGTAATGTCGATGTCTCAAAGCCTTGAGTGGGTACGGAGTGGATGGCAACACGATGGCTCTCATGGACAAAGATGTGCGTCTGTGATATTTACTAGCTATTAAGAACAAAGCCCCAAACCAGGCAAACTTGATAGAGAGGCTACTTGGTATTAATTACATGGTTAATGGAACTCTAAAAGCCATAGGAGACAACTAGACATGAAAGGCATGCATTTTCTGTGTTTATTGATGTGGAGATGCTGGTATCAAAAAGCCCTAGACATGCTTGGAGGGGGAATTCAGAGATAGGTTTGTGCTAGAACGTTCAGTGTTTTGTTGTTTGATGGGGGTTTAATGCAGCTGAAGAGGAATGGAGGGATAAATGGTGTCTTTTTTCTTTTTAGATTGGGGGGCATTATAGTTGATAGCATGCAGTTTACATTAGCCCGTTTAATTCCAATGATCGCAAATGTTTTTAATTATTACGCTCTATTGAATTATTTATTAATCCAGTTCCAGTAAGTGGCACATGTCTCCTTGCAGTGCTGCTGTGGCTTTGTCACCTGCGGGACGCTACCTTGTTTCCTGTTGTGTGCTGACTGGGCTGACGCTGTTGAGTCTACACATGCTAGCTTAGCAGTAGCTAAACTTATAGACTTCAGCAACTTGAAGTAGCAACAAATGCAACTCAGTGTCACTTATTATTATACTTATACTAAGTACAAAGCAAGCAATAGAAGACCAGAAAAACAAATGAACTATTCCCGTATACCTTACACTTGTACTTTGTCATTGTCTTCTGTCTTCAAGTCAATCATTACCTGAGAAACTTAACAACTCCATGTAAAATTACATGCAGAAAACGAACACAGACGGGTCTAACAGTGAAAGAGTAGAAGTAGGGAAGGTAGATTAATTTAAATACTTGGGATCAACCATCCAAAGTGACAGAGAGTGCACAAGAGACGTGAAGAAGGGAGTGCAGGCAGGGTGGCTCAGGTGTCAAGGGTGAAAGGAAAGGTTTACAAGATGGTTGTGAGACCTGTTGTGATGTATGGTTTGGAGATGCTGGTGCTGACAAAAAGACTGCAGATGGAGGTGGAGGTGGCAGCATTGAAATCTTAAAGAGAGGCAAGACTGAGATGGTTTGGACATGTGCAGAGAAGGCATATTAAACGTAATTGACAAAGGGCATTAAATATGGAGCTGCAGGAGGAAAAAAGGAAGATCCCAGACAAGTTTCATGGATGCAGTGAAGGCGGACTTACAGACAGTTGGTGTGACAGACACTAGGGATAGGGTGAAACGGAGGCAGGTGATCCGCTGTGGAGATCGAAAGAAGAAGAAGATTACAAAAGTGGACCAATGGTTTTAGATTCCACATTTTGAAGCCTCAGTGTTAACATTTCATTCATAGTCATGTTAAGTTTCTGTTTGTTTGTTTTTAATCCTGTTAAGTTTGGACTTGTCTATGAAGACTGACTCACTTTTGGAGCCCACTTCCAAGTGGACATGAGAAAACTCCAGTTACTGGTTCTTCCTCTTTAGCTCCATTTTTCAACTCTGGAGGCTGGTGCTTTCTCAGTCCCAGTTAAAAATCACACATTTACACCAGCAATAAACATGTTCACAAACGGCTTGTACAAAAAATAATCTGCCTTACACGGGCCTTAACATTGGGCGAATACATTTAATTACAGTGTCATCATTTATTTTTAAAAGTCAAGCCAATCTTTAGGAGTGTGTGAAAAATTAAGAACATCTTAAAGTTAACATCTTCATCCTCATTATAGGATGTTCTACATGGACTAGATCATTCTTTTAATATATCTTAAAATGTAAAATTTTAGAATTGAAAGAGGGTATGCCTTCTTTTTGCATTATTTTTTATTAAACATTATGTAGTTTCTATTCAGTATAGCAGCAATCATACTTACTGCACAAACATAGTATTTGCACCAATAAAGGAAAAAAAAGTATGAACCAAAACACTATACTCTCTTCCTTAAACCTTTGGAATATTCCAGTCTCATATGGCACAGTTCATTACAGTATAGACATTATTAAGCAAAGGTTATTTTTGTGTCGGGTCCTACTGTAGTAAGCTTAAGTCCAAACATCAACAACGGCCACTTGTTTGCATTCGCAGCTGGAGAGAGCTTGAGCCTCGCTGTGTGTGTGTCTTTGTCCCTGTTTGTGTGTGAATCCCTATCTGTTTTATCTGTCTATCAGGGATGCTACTTCAGATGTAATTTGTTCCAGCCGAGCTAATTGAAACCTCTATTCAGCGAGCTGCTGTGGACATTGTCCGTGCTGAAAAGGCGACAGTCCTTTCTCTGGCCACCATTGTTTGGGAATGTAATGAATTTTATGTTGCTGCCGCTGCCGGTAGAGAAATCCATTTTTCTCCCCTGGTCCCAGTCCTTTTGTCGTGCCTCCCCACCCATCCTTCAGTTCATCAATAGCCACTTTATCTGCCAATCTGTGGCGGGGGGGATGACATTATTAGAAGGCTAAACAGCAGCTCTAATACAGGCCCTCCCTTCCTCTTTCAGATCTGTACAAAAACGGACTTCAGAGGGACACCTTCCTACCTTTCATCGATGTGCTGAAGGTAGAGACAAAGTCATCCCTCTCTCTTGTCTTTCTAATTTATTCAGTTGTTTATCTGGCACGCACACACATGCACGGACACACATTTGCATGTATGCCTCTGTGTCTGTCTTTTTGCAAGTTGCTCTTAGTGGTTTGATGTTTTCTGCTTCATGGATGCTTCACACAGTGTCACAAAGCTGTCTTTGATCATACCAGGGCACACTGAAAGACTCACAGAGAGAGAAAGGCGGAGAGAGATGGAAAAGAGTGTGAGTGGGTACAGGTAATGTGAATGGGAGAGTGGGAGATGGGTGGACTAGCTGTGACTGACCCAGACTGCTTGCATTTCAAAAGTAGAGGGTGGTGATGGGCGGGGTGTGGAGCGGAGAAGAGGAGCGATGTGATGGTTAGCATTTCTAGCGAAAAATCTACTTTGCAATTTAAGCAGGTAGCACCATTATCCTGCCTGCATCCCAGATGATCATTGATGTGTTTGGAGTGATCGCGATCATAAATAATTGCATATTAATTTGTTGTCATGCATTTTGCAACAGAGGAGGGCAGCATTCTTGCACCTTTTATTGGTATTTTGTCTGAATAGTAAAGGCAAGCGTCGACACCGCTGCAATTTTTCACGCAAGATAAGAACTGAAAGTAAGCAGCTTAGCGTTATTACGAATTTAAAACGGAGAACTACACTTCTGACACTAAACATACTGTATAAATTCATAATTGAATAATATAAAGTCCTGTAAGCATGAGGCACCTGAGCTGTGCAACTTTCCAGCTTCATATAATCACAGTGATGCAAACCAAACTGCCATTGTATTTCGTTAAGGACAGCCAATAATTAATAATAAGTTCTAATTTACCAAAACTAAGAGTTTCCTTAATGCCTCAGGTTGACCATGCTGACTTAATAATTCCATGTAAAATTACTATATTACTATATTATATATTATGACCTTTAGTTTGAATACAGACATTTTTTACACACACACCATCACATAAGCAGTCCTCAGCTAAGGTCTGGCTCAGGCACACTCCTGGTATGAAGTAGTAGATAAATGATCTCTTGTGAGTGCGCTGAAAATCGCCACTCATACTGCTACTTGAATTTTGTGGCTTTTTGAATGAAATCGTTGTTAAATTCTCATTATTATTTGTTATGCCTCATTTTCTTTTATTAGGAACCTTTACACGGGATTATACATATACAACAGTAAATGCCTTATCATTGAGTTTTGGTTTATTTTTGAAAACAAATGCATTTGTTTTTGTTCATACTATGATTGGGGATTTTGTGAAAGAAGTACATTACATGATATAGAACATAGTCACTAGAATAATTTATAATTTTACAAAAATCTGCATAAAATCACTTAATATGGTATTACCTCTGAATATATTCAAGTATCACAGTATTTTTAACAAATGTTAAAGTGAATATATGTGCAAAACACAGGCAATCTAACCTGATTAGGGTCATCAAATCACTGCAACATTAAACACACACACATTTGAAGTCAAACACACCAAAAGTTACATAGAGTCTTGGAGTCACCCTGCACCCCCACCCGCTAACCCAGCAGCAGCAGCACCCTTGCCCTCTCTAATCCACCCTCATCAAGGTCCTGAATGCCTGCTGTCCCTCTCTGCCCCGTACTGGCTCCTCTCTTTCAGGATACCATGTTCCCCTTTGTGAGGCCATCTGGTTGGAGGGTATGGGGGTGTTTTGTAGGTGGGGTGCTATGTATTCTCTATAGTGATCGGTCCTGTAAAGTTAAAGCTTGCTAACTAGCTGACCCTTAATAGATTGAATGAATGCTTGCAGGGAGCAGCGGTGCAGGTTCCCCTGACTCGACGCAGATCGCCTCCGCATGTGCGTGCCAGCGTGTGTTTCTATGGTGAGTGCAGGAGAGAAAAGAGGGTGTTAACATATAAAAATAGCCTCTGACCTCTTTCCCTCATCACCTGAGCTAGAGTGGTATGGGTTAATCCGCCACTTTTGTCCGCCTGGGATGATGTCTTTATCTAAGTGTTGACTTCTGATTAGTTGGGTCGCCTTTCTTTCTGCAGCTCCTGATCCTCCACAATCATCCAGTTTTATATTCAAAAATTATCTAATGACTTGCAACGCATGGACTATGTACAACTTCATTTAATCCAGAAGACTCTATTTTTTTTTTATTGTTCATCATTTAGTTTGTTTGCTATTTTTCCATCCACACAGTCATTTGTAATTTCTCATCCTTTGTAGCATCTCTGTAGACTCCATCTGTGAATCTATTCAGTTTTTCCGGCTTCTTTTTCTTTGCAGTCGCTGCAAAGCTCGTAGTTTTGTGAAATACAGGGTTTGGAGTTTTTTCTTTTTTTTTTCTCTCTCTCTCTTTTTTTTTTTTTAATGGATGCTGCCAGTATTGTAACGAAGACACTCTTTCTCTCTCTCGCAAACTGTCCTCGCTCTCCACTCCACTTTTCATTGCCCATCCTCTCTCTCCACCCCTCTATCCCCACTCTTTATTCTATCACTATCCTGTTCTGCTCGCTGGCTTTACTCACCCAAGGTCAGGTCTCTGTATTTTGGTAGCAGAATAGTGACTTTATTTTCCCTCCACTTGTTCGATTGCAGTTGCGCACAAAGCTGCCGAGGGGAGAAAAACATGACAACAACCCTGAGGCAACTTTGAGTATCTCTGAGTTTCTATCTGTTTTTAACCCTTCTTTTGATCCACTTTCCATCTCTTTTTTTTTGTGTCACTGTCAATACTGGCTCTGTGCTGAGCAGTTGGTGATGAGAGAAAATGAAATATATAAATCAAAACAGAATGACAAAGAGAGAAAGGGAAAAACTGAAGAATGAGAGGGACGTGGTCCTCCACTGAAGACCTTGGTGAGAAGGACCGCGTGTGAAGAGCTGGAAGCCTGAGAGTTCACATCAAATAGATTTTGATATTTGATGACAGTCATTGTCTTTTAGAACATTTAATGGCAGCATGCTTCGAGGGCAAAGCTCACTTCTTTCATATCAGTGTCCCTCTCTGTCTGTTCTGAAACCTGAACAAGGTGTGATAGGACAAATCGATTTCTTTTAAGCACAAGGAATCAAACCAGGCTCCTAATTGTTAGCTCAATTTTTCATTATTTCAGTTACCTTGGTCCCTTTTTTTTTGCAAATTATGTTTTCCCGTTTTTGCTATCAGTGTGTTCAGATGTCAGATGTGTAATCGTAAAAGTATATAAATATAGAAATGTCTCTTAATTCGACTTTCATGGGGTGCCTTTTTGCCTTTCCTAGTCACAGTAGAGAAAACCAGGAAATCAAGGAAAACAGTAAAAGTCCAGCCACCCCGGAAGTGACATAAAGTCAAGCTCAGTTCCCGTAGATCAGCTGATCTCAGTGTGAGCCCACATCATCCTGCAAATCTCTTTTAAACTCACTTAGCCTGCCTAAAGTTACTTGTGCAAGCCACTTTGCAAACCACATTTGCACCACTTTTGTGCATCTGAATCAGTGTGACATCTTTAGTCACTAATGCCTGCTCTGTTCTCTTCTTGCTGCTGCTCCTGCTTTCGAAGTCCACAGGAGGAAGTCCCAGAAGGGAACTGTACCACCAAATATAAGTGACCACACATGGAAATAGCAATTTTTGGCTACAGCGGTCTTAACAGACTAAGACTAGCTTTATGTATATTACCGACATCAATACCCTTTTGAATGTCAGATTTGAATTATTTGCATCCATTTTAATACACCAGACAATTACAGTTACTCACTAATCAGTGTCTTTATAGGCAGTAGCAAGGAAGCTGAGACTGAGACAGAACACAATCTAACTTGAGACCGAGGCAGTCATCCTATTAATGCTTTTATGGACGCTCAAATAATAGCTTAGGATTTGTAGTATTGATACTTTAGGAATAGGAACCATTTCGACACTTCAAGTTGTTTTTAGAGGTGCTCGGGAGAACTAACTTATATTATATGTAAAAAGAAGCTTTAAAAATGCAGCTGCACAAAATCTCAGATGGACTGGGAGTAGTATGGACCAGTTTCCACAGTGCACAGAACAAAAAGATGAAGTCTCTTATTTAATTGCTCTGATTCTTTTTTTTTTTTAACTGTGCACATAAAGTCCTGGAGGCTTAAAAGACTGCACTGCTAAATTGTTGGAGTGCTCTTGTGAAGATTTTGCGGGTTTATACTATACAAGATGATCAGAGAGCAATTTCTGTAAAGTGTAGTGTTTGTAATAAGTTGCGTGGAGCCTGTGTTTTGCTCGCGTCTGTCACTATCAACAAACGGAGCCTCTGTTGGCCAGGTGCAGGTAGCACAGCACTCCCCGAGTTACGGTTTTGGTTCGGTTCTGGGCCAGCGAAACTCGAGGGGTTTAGAGCGGGGGGTCCAGTAGGGTCCTGGATCACAAAAGATGGGGCCTCCAACTCAAACGATGTTTCCCCAAGAGGAGCAGCCGAGGCAGGAGAAGGTTGTGAGAACGACCCTGCAGAACAATCCATCGCCGGCCCAAGGCAGTCACACTTTAAGGGAATAGATCATTAGGTGTAATTAGGGTGTGCACATTGTCACGTACCCCCCCAGACGGCCCAAGAATGAATAAAATCACCAGATACACCCCCAGCCTGCTCACATGCGTGCGCACGCACACACACAGACACATACTCAGCAGCTCCCCAGTTAGTGAAAACACTTTGATGTCAGAAGAGTCGTCTAGAACTTGCCAGCATAAAGGCACTGTTTTAAGCTTTCGCCCCCCCCCCACATCTCTCTCTCTCTCTCTCGCTCTCTCTCTC
>VURO01003963.1:0-10229 GCA_015108175.1 Pelvicachromis taeniatus | reverse complement strand
AGGGACTATTTACCCGTTGGTGGGGTCACAGTAGGTTGATGAAATGACACCTCCCTTTTGTGCGTGGGGGAGGGCGAGTTTGTCAGGTTGTTATTAAGCCTGATTCAGCCAATTGGCTCAGAGTGGGAACCCCGTTTGTGTGAGCGGACACGGAGATAAAAAGTTGACAGCAGAGAAGAATAGAGTATTTCCGTCCCCTTGCTTTGTGATGATTACTAATTATCCTGCAGCTTAAGGAGGCCAGTGGCAGAAATTCACTGATTTCATAATTTACTGGAGCTGTCGCTGAATACTCAGTCAGCCGATGATGGCTTGGATGGGATGATATGCAGTTCCTCTCTTTTCTTTGATAGAATAGTGGAGATGATGATTATAGTTTGTGCTGTACTCCCTGACATGAATCCTGTTGACGTTTTACTCTATGTGGAAAAGTTTGAACCCTGCATCGCAGGTTCACCCCTGCTGTAACACACTTGAATAGCTTCAGAACAATGGATCGGCTCAGCAAACCGAGAACAGCTGACACAAAATCCCAAAGCTGTCGGAGGATAGGCGATAAGATGCCGGCTACCTTCTGTGATGCCCCGTTATTTAATGTAATCATTTTTAGGGTTGTTCTGTATCCATTTTAGTGTCAAAGAAGTGAAGACTCAAAGCTCTGATTGTCCACACTACATTTTTGTAGTAGCAAAAGAAAACGCTTTCCAGGGTTGCCATATTAACAATGCATCATCAAGACAAATTGAACTGTCACATAGATTTAAACCTAAAGAAGTGCTCATATTATTTAACATGTTTTAGCATTTCTATCAGCAATCACCGATGTGAAAATCAGATCTAAACTAAAAATGTACAAAGTTCTGATATTTCTTGAATTTTCCTTATCTTTTTATCAAATAAACAGACGAGAATAATTGATTAAGTGTGTGAGATAAAGCCTGACACATCTTAGACTGTCGGTGTTGTCCAGAAAGATTCAAATCTCCTTGTGACAAACATGGAAACTGTATTTTATTTTGTCGTCAGTCACACAGGATGTCCTGCTGCTGTAAATGCTCACGGGCTCAACGAAGCTGATGCTCAAAATTGTCTCTAAATTTGTAATTTACTTCAAATTCATGGGGTGAAATGAGCCCAAATAACACCAAGCTCATAGACAAATGTTACCCTCAAAAGACAGCAAAAAGAATTTTTCTTTACACACTTCTCATTTTAAAGCGAAGTAGGTTAATTGGGTTATTGTGGATGCTGGAATTTAAGCGTTTGTCCTGCATATCAACAGGAATACTGCCACACCGTCTGCTTAGACACTGGGATTGACTACAGGAAGCTTGGCGAGGCTGCAGCAGAGAAACTTTACTACCTGTAAGACACACAAACACACACACACACAAGCACACTACCTCTCTGCCTCCCTTTTTATAGTCCGACTCAGCCCAGAGTTTGTGCGGAGGCTGGGTTGAGTTGACATTAAACTGCATTAAACACACACAAACACAGGAAATGCTTGTGCACATCATGTAGTTTGGGCAGAAAGAAAAGGCAAACAGATGAATAAATGAGGGAGACGCAGGCTGGGAGGTTTATAAAGACCTGCATTACCTTGAGAGATCCATGAAAAGAATAAAAAGAGGAATCAATAGAATATGAGAAAAGGGCAGAGCTTTAAAAGCTAGTTTTCTATTTTCCTTGTTACATATGCGCTGTTAGGAACTCGCGCACGCAGGCAAACAAGTGCTTTCGTCTTTTCACTGTATGTAAATAGAGTACATCACACCCTTTTACCTGGAGTTAAAACACAAGCACACACGCAGACACGAACACACACACTTCACAATCTCATTTCGACGTGTATTCACAGGCTAATGCTCGTGTTTAGAGCCTAACATCCTGTTTTTTACCGATGGAGTGAAAAGCTAAGTACCCCTCTCCCCTGCTCTCCTTGCTGCCACCGTTTGATGTGGCCACTTCAGCATTATTAATTTCATATCCTATTATTTCCTTTCTGTTTCGTTGCCTGGGTGTGTGCGCGCACTGGTGCATGTGTGTTGTGCAGCACAGGGGAGCCTGGTGCAGAGGCCTTCTTGGATGCGCTGTTTGAGGAGCTCTCATTAAGACAAAAGAGTGGTAAGGGCATTTAAGGAAGACGATGCATTTTTAGAAAGAATGATTATATTTTTTTACTTTTTTCTGCGACATAAGTAAAAGTCAAATTTACACATTTTGTAATATTTATATTTATATGAAAGATAAAAGAAAATACCAAAATCAACAGTGTCAACAACAATTAGATGAATCATCAATGTCTAAATACCCTCTACCTTTATTTATCTCACATTTGTCCTTTCTCAGTATTTAAGGCTCTAAAAATAGATTTTTATTTTTTATTTTAATGTTGTTGTTTTTTTTTTATTCCCAAAGCTGAGCACTTTGAAGACCATGATTTTTCAATCATACAGGATTGTCTTGTGCATCTGCTGAAGATTATTTTAACTGCCCGTGTTCATGTCACCTAAGCCCACGAGGCGGCTCACTCACCTACTTTAAATAGTTCTGTTACAACAATATGAGTCTGTGGCACGGAGAAATAGCATTTATCAGGGTTAAACTACAAAGATGATAGGATCATACATTTTTGGGGCTATTTGTGATGCTTTTCGTGTAATTTCTTTATATGTTATAATTCAACAGGAAAAAACAAAAGCTGCACAATTCTAAATAAAAAACAAACAAATTTGAACTTAGATTTTTAAAATTACTGCACCTTAAAGGTTGTTTTTTTTTAACACTGTTAAATTTTAGGATTTAATTGTATAGTAACTAGTATTTTAGTAGTAAACAACATTTTTTTTGAATTGTTTTCCTTTGTTTTGTGTTATATTAGAGGTTAAAAGATCAAAATCTGTGAATATGTAGCAAACTTCATACCTTTCAACCTAACTACATTTATAGTAGTTATATAACTACTTTATATACTGTATCAATTATACATTGTGTGTGTGTGTGTGTGTGTGTGTGTGTGTGTGTGTGTGTGTGTGTGTGCGTTTCCATAGCTACAGGTCCCCGGGTGCTCTCGGTGCTGGGCAGAGATGTGACTTTAGAAAAGACCTGCGGTACCGTCGCTGACTGTACTTTTGATGAGTTGTGTGGCAGTGTGAGTATTGTTACGATCGATTAATTTGTCATCATTGTGCAACAAAACAGGCCAATACATAACTACATTTAACATCGTTTGGCTACGTAAAACGTAAAGAGCAATACAAGGAGTGTTTTAAGGTAAGCTTTCTCAGTTTTTAGCTTTAACACAACAGTTACTCGATACACGGAGAACAGATTAGGACTGCTTGATGGCATTTTAAACACCCTGTGACCTTTGACCAAAGTCAAAGACAACCTTTTTCTTGTTCTTTTTTTCATTTTTTACTACTGAGACACACAAAATCCACTCATTACTAATCAAAACTGCTCCAATTCGAAGCACTTCTCTTGTACTTCTCCCTGTATTACCTCTATGCTCTGTTTATTGTCCGGGCCTTTGAACTGGATGAGGTATTTTCTGCTCAATGTCAAAAAGAAAGTCTATTGACATTTTTATGATTAGTTGTGCCCACTGCGCCTCAAAAAGGAAGTGTGTAGTGTGTGCAAAGTCTCAACCCTGATGGACAGCAGCGAGTTTTAGAAGGCATGTGAGCTTCAAGGCTTCCTCTGGCATATGTTGGCGAGTCCTCATTAATTTTAAGAGCAATCAGCCTGAATGGCAAAGAACCAAGGACGAGGACAAAAATTACAACAGCGAGAACCTTTTTGCACAAGGTGCCCTCACTTCACAGTTGTCATTTTTTCAGGCCATGTGTGCAGAGTGCAGAAATTCACTGTGACAGTACCTGTTTATGGAGCAGCTGTGCACATGTGCAGTGCTGACATGTTTGCTCTCTTCTCCTGTTGTGTGCTGTCTGTGTGAAGCTCGGGTCTGATTTTGTTTCAGTATCTCACCCGCTCTGTTGTTCTCCAGGCCTTGGGTGCCAGCGATTACCTGGAGATGGCCCGGCTCTTCGACACAGTATTCATCCGCGGTGTTCCCGTGATGACGCCATCGATGAAAGATGAGGCCAGGCGCTTTACTTCCCTCATAGACAACTTCTATGACAAAAAGGTGAAAAAAAAAGAATGAAAGGCATGGATTCTGTTACTCTCGTGTCTTAAGGAAGGATTTCTAATGCAGTTGTTCGACCTTTATTTACAACTTCTGAGAAATAGTCCTACATTACATTCATAAAAGTGTTGGATGTGTTGGACGTCTCAGTTCAAAACCTAAGCATTAGAGCTTCCACAGAGTTTTCTCCACCTGGGTGCACCTACATCTCTAGACACCTGTGTTGGTGACATGCTGCTAAAGGCCACCTTCACTGGTTAGACAGTGGTCCAGCCTCCCGTATATCAAGGGCAACCCTACTGCCCCAGTCCTTTCCTGGAGAAAGAGGGAAGCCTTGTAATGTCATGTTGATACGTCACTTTCCTGGCTTGATAAATTGAATGAGGTGTCAACCGTGGAGCTAGTCATGCATCTGTGTATTTCCCTTGGGTCAGTGGAGTCTTGCCCCCTGACAGGTTGTGTTGGATGTTAGCATTGGTGCTGCTTGATGGAGGTTTCAGCAGTGTAGCCTGTTGCCCTGTGATGAAAGGTGAGTCTTGCTTCTGGCATTTTCCACAATGGGTTTCCATGTCACCCAGTTTCCATGTGAACCATCTGAGATGCTTTGTATTATTCTTACTCATCCACAAACATCTCTTTTTGCTCTTTTTATTGGCCTTGGATCAGAAATTTGGAGCTCCATCATAGCTGAACTGAATCTGCATTACACTTTCCTGACAGTCTTGCTAATGGACTTACACACATCTAAGTACCTGTCACTTTTATCCTGTTCAGGCAGACTTCTGCAGTGGGTTCTCTTGCTTCAGGCTGATTCTTGCCTTTCTTTTGCTCGCAGTCCAGACCAATGATTGGAATCAGTAGCTGGAGTCCTATCCAGGCATATGTTGTATATTTTTTTTTAATGTAAGAGTCTTCTGTGTTTGCTGGCTACTGGTAGAGAAATTTCACTTTAACAACTTTTGATGCCACGTCATCTTTTAGTACAGTGAAAGTGATTAAAGCCCAGCTAATGACCCGGGAATAGAAATATATACACCAATACAGGTTCCTGTGATATGCCAACATCATTATTATCATTATTTTGGACAATAAATATATCAGGCAAGCTCCAGTAGAGCTACTATCACACTTTGTTTATTCCAATAAGTTTACCTTAGATGAACCTTGCCAAGTCCTTTGTGAGTTTTTTTGTTGTTTTTTTGTTTGTTTGTTTTTTTGCACAATGCTCCATTCAGCCCTGAAAAAAGTATTTACTAAAAGGACTAAACTCCTCAACACTGTTCCAGCCTCATAACAGATAACTTCATACTCACTGATTTGTTTTCTTTTAACCTCGTATTATAAGGGGGCACAACAACAATCACCTCAAGGCGCTTTATATTGTAAGCTAAAGACCCTGCAGTAATACAGCGGAAACCCCGACAATGAGTCGACCCCCTGTGAGCAAGCACTTTGGGCGACAGTGGGAAGGAAAAACTCCCTTTTAACCGGAAGAAACCTCGGAACTGTGAATGAGAGCACTTTTATCATATCATTGAGACATTAACACATCCCACAATAAAATTTAAATTCAATAATTCAAGACAGGGAATGATTCTATGAGTAAGTTACCAGTAAACAGACACTTAGCCCTTAATGTTAGAGCCAGTAACTCCCATATCGCTCTTTCTTGTCCCCTCATTCAAGGTGAGGGTGGTGCTGTTGGCAGATGCTCCTTTGGACTGGCTCTTTGTCCGCACTGGAGGAGATGATGAGAGGGACCGACAGCTCCTGGATGACCTGGGCCTCAGCGAGGTAAGATCGCGTCTGTTATTTACCCTGCTGTATCGGATACCACTACATTATTCTCTTTTTTTGGTTTAATAACAAACTGGCTTGCAGTATCTACTCAAGTGAATCACCACATTGGTGTTAAAAATGAGTGGGTGTTTTGTTTTTTGTTGTTGCTGTTATTGACGTTGTGTCCTCAATTTTTATGTTTTAAGGAAGAGTTTACTAAGATCTAGACCCCATTTACAGAAATGCAGTATTGAATTTCACATATTTACACACAGATTTACAGACTGGAGATTAAATAGATGACTTTACTCTCATTGGCCTGATGATCTAATCTTTCTCCCCTGCTGCATAAACATTTCTCTTTTGAGTATACAAGTTGCCAATTCTGGTGTCGACTCGTCTATTCAGGAGGCAGCAGAGCGGCTTACCCTCTTCACAGCCGAGGAGGAGGTCTTTGCCTTCCAGAGGACAATCTCTAGACTGATGGAGATGCAGACGGAGGCATACTGGCTGGAGGGAGACCGCAGTCGCAGAAAGAACCGCAGTGAAACTTAACACCTGTTCCTAACAGTCATGATAATTATCTACCTCCACAAAGCACAGAGCCTCTAAGCACTAACACTGCAAACGAGATGACCAAGTCTGTTTTTTGGAAACCAGAATCTTCTTTTTTTCTTCTTCAGGGAAATCAATATTTAACAAGGCAAAACAAAGCATAGTACCTGTGTGTACTGTCCTTCTTATTTTTTCCTGTTTGGTCCTTTTTTTGTGACATGTGCTATCTCCCCATTGAGAACTATTTGTTTTAAATAATATGAAAACCTCTCTTACATGAGTGAACCACAGGCAAACAGGTGCTCACTTTAGAGAGGAGAGGAGCGCGTTTCACTGCAGTTGGTTACTGCCCTCTAGTGGGTGGATGTAAAGAGGGATAGATGTTTTCAAGCGATTTGGGAAATAAAAGAAATCTCTGAGCATTGATGTTGATTTAGGAGATACTTGCTTTTATTCAATATACTTAAAATATTTTATTTAAAGGAACTTCTGCCAGTTTTGAAAGCTTTCTATGAAATAGGACAGAAAATAAAGTTAACTTTGTCTTGCAATGATATTTTTATAATAGTGCACAATTTGAATCGATCTTTAAAATTTTCTATAAGGTTTTTATGACATTTGAGCCTAATTGATGATTTGAAGCTTTCAACATGACAGCAGGATTAAGAGGACTATATAGAGAGTGTGTATATATAGTCACCATCCACTTCATCGGTTAAACTTTGGAACTTTGAGTTCTTTCAGAGCTTCCTTAATTCTTTGTGGCATCGATTCAGCAAGATACTGGAAGCATTCCTCAGAGATTTTGGTCCATAGTGATATGATAGCATCACACAATTACTGCAGATTTATCAGCTACGCATCCATGATGCAAATCTCCCATTCCACCACATTACTCTGGATCTGGTGACTGTAGAGGCAATTTGAGTACAGTGGCCTCATTGTCATCTTCAAAAAAAACTGTTTGAGCTTTGTGACATGATGTGTTATGCTGCTGGAAGCAACCATTCGAAGATCAACACACGGTGGTCCTAAAAGGGTGGACACAGTCAGCAGCAATACTCACTTAGGCTGTGGGGGTTAAAAGATACTTGATTGGTACTGAAAGGCCCAAAGAGTGCCAAGAGAAAATCCCCCACACCATTACATCATCACCACCAGGCTGCTGAATCATTGATACATGGTTTGGATGGATCCATGCTTTTATGTTGTTTATACTTCATTCCTACCATCCCAATTTCAGATATCGAGACTCATCAGACCAGACAACAGTTTTCCAGTGTTATGTTGTCCAATATTTGGTGAACCCGTGTGAATTGAAGCTCCATTTTCCACTTTTTGGCTGACTCGAGAGGCACTCAGTGTAGTCTTCTGCTGCTTCAAGGTTTGACGTGTTGTGCAGTCAGACATGCTCCTGTGCGTACTTTAGTTGTAACGAGCAGTCATTTAAGCAGTCTGGCCATTCTCTTCTGACCTGTGGCATCAACAGAGCCTTTACGCTGGAAAAACTGCCACTCGCTGAATATTTCCTCTTTTCTGATCATTGTCTGTAAAGCCTAGAGCCGGTTGTGTGGAAAAATCCCAGCTGTTCAACAATTTCTGAAATACTCGGACTAGCCCATCTGGCACCAACAACCATGACGGTTTGAAACTAACTTAAATCACCTTTTTTTTCCCCTCATTCTGAGCCACAATTTGAGCACCAGATCATCTTGATAATGCCTAAGTGTATTAGGCTGATGCCATGTGATTGGCTGATTATATATTTACAGTAACAAGGAGCTGAGCAGGTGTACCTAACAAATTGATTGGTAAGTATGTGCAAGCCTAATTTCTGGTTAATAAAATATAAATATATTTCTTGTATATCATTTATTTTTTGTGTAAATTCAAAGTCAGTTTGAACCTCAACTGTGGTATCCGTATTCGTTTGTACTTCCCTCACATGAGCCTGTAGGAGGCAGCAGAGGGCTTATCATTTAAGGATAAGGTCATCACAGTGCACCTCTCCATCCCGGACAAGCCCACTCTGACTACAGACTCCATTATCTAAGCCAAGACCGTTATGTAACACGGTTTGTTTGTACGAGGTGTCCAACCAGCCAGTATCACGGAACAAGTAGCTTACAAAAACACTGAGGTAAATGTATAATCTCATTAGATTTAAGCGCACACACCTACACACACACACGATGTGGGTGCGTGTAGACACATCATGTGTGCAAGCATTAAAATGTGCTTGAGTGGGTAGTAAAGGATGCAAGTCCACCCACCATACAACTTTCAATTAAAGTTTGGGGTGTGTTTGTTTTTTGTTTTTTAAATTATGTCCACCCACGGGGAGGCCCCTAATCCAATCAGAGCATTATGCCATTTGGGGCAAACATCTGACATAAACAGAGAAGGCCGCCCTTGCTTTGTGACTGTCTTAATTGGATGATTTACGCTGGCTTAGAGGAATGTTTGTCGTCTCAGTCCTGCCAGTATTCTGGATACCCCATGCTGACATAGGGAAGACTAAAACAGCTCACCTTTTGACTCCTGTCCAACGTCTTATCATCCGTTCGTTCATCAGGCTGCTGCCTAAAACTGCCCTGATCCTGTTGTGACTTCACCTGGATGAAAGAAGAGGAGTTCAAATTCAGATGCTTGTAAGGCATGTAGGGTAAAGCTGACTTATCTTGGAGCACAACAAACTGACCTAGAAAGGAAGTAAAGTGCATATCTCTTATTAAATATCACATAAATTAAAAGACAATATAAGCATATTATTTTAAATGTGCATGCCAATATCATTGACCTGATGACAGGGCAAGCACAAGATAGTAATTGGTCTATTTAAAAAAATATGAAACATCTAAAGCAGGGATGTCAAACTTGTTTTACATTGTGGGTCACATACACCCCATTTTGATTTGAAGTGGGCCGAACTAGGGAAACTTCCAAAATCTGAATACCCCCAGTAACCAATTTATATATATATATATATTTCCAACACTTTCCAGCACTTTCCAAAGCCATCCAGTGGGATGGCCCAATTCTGGCCCCCGGGCCTTATGTTTGACACCAATGACCTAAATGTTGAGTTTTTTTTGGCTCAATAGATGCTATAAATGCACTCAAGAAACAATTGCTACTGCTATGGAAGAAATAAAAGACTACAAAGCAAAATTAGATATACAAAAAAGAAAGCCAATATTGAGGTTTATAAGAGCAGATTCAGTGTAAAATGTCTCAAAGTTCACAAACTAAAAAATAACAATCGGTGCATCAGATTTATAGTAGTTAGAGTGGGGGTAACCATCAAGTGTAGTGTAGTTAATGATTTACTGCTGCAAAAATATCAAACCCAAACAAAATCACTCTTAAAATTCTCCCTGAGTAACCAAACACTAACTCCCTTCGGATATTTTGAAGGTTCGGCCTGATATAAAGCAGCTGAAAGATAAAAGTGTGACCATGTTGGTGAAAGTACACAGGGCTTGGTTTTTTTTTTTTTGTGTAAACTCAGACATCCTGACCTCCCGCTGAACATCCACTGAGCATTTAACTCTGTAGTTCTCGGCAGGCGCCAAACTGCTGCATCAGGTATTCTCTTTGACATGAAGGGAACAAAAAAGATCCCTCAATGTGTGTGTGTGTGTGTGTGTGTGTGTGTGTGTGTGTGTGTGTGTGTGTGTGTGTGTGTGTGTGTGTGTGTGTGTGTGTGTGTGTGTGTGTGTGTGTGTGTGTGCGTTTCCAT
>VURO01003959.1:31316-64207 GCA_015108175.1 Pelvicachromis taeniatus | reverse complement strand
GCTGATGCAGCACTTAAAACTCCAAATATCATATACCCATTAAAATGCAAACAGCATTAGAAAACAGCAATGTGGAGAGGAGCTTGAGGTCGCAGCCACAGAGTGTGTGAGTGTGTTTTTGTGTGAGTGTATCAGTTTTCAGGATACTGTCACACTGATCAAACTCAGGGCTGATAGCAGAGGCGCCGTAGAACCAGCGCTGTATTTGCCTAAGAACCATGGGGAAAACTACACACACATCTTACCCAGCGAACACAGAGGGGAAATGTATTGTGCATGCATTTTGGTGAAATATAATGCGGTGGAATGCCGCAAAATTATGCAAGTAACTACATGCAGACGCACACCTGATGGCTCGGAACAAAACCCGTCTGTTGGAGCTTATTTCTTGTTTAACGGTGACGTTATCTGTTTCAAATTACATATAATTTCTTAAGATAGTTCTGTCTGCAGTAATTTTCTCTAATCATATTTTTTTTCCTCTACTTATTTCATTCCAGCTATGCAGAACGTTTAGAAATAGGCGAGATAAAGCATTTAATCAAACTTCCTGAAGCTTAAATAGATATGAAATAGAGGAAGCTTTAAAAAAAACAAAACTGTTTAGACTGCATACCTATAAACACATGACTAGAAAACACTGACTAGTCAACAAGGCTTCATCAAATCCAGATAGAACACCAGCTTTGGGATACATAGCTCCAACTGCGATAAACATTTTGATAAGTGGAACAAGTTTTTCCATGCCTGCTGCTTTTTATTCAGCTCAATGTGAGTTGTTCTGCTGCATCCTGTCCTGCTTGCTGTCAGTGCAGTGGCATCTGGAAAAGCCAGATGTAATTGCTGGAATCCGAAAAAGTGACAAAAAGAGAATAGAGGAGGGAATCGCTGAGAATAATTTCCTCTTCATGTCGTCATTAAGACATCAAAGCGAACGCAGAAGATACAGAGCCTTTCAGTGCGGACACAAATGCACTTTGGAGGAGAAGAGTAACAAACGAGAGAAGAACAGTAAAGAATAGCGGGGAAGGGAAGAGGAGGAGGAGGGATGGTGTGTGCTGAAGAACCTGTCTTTGGCTTTGATGACGGCACAACCGCGAAAGCAGCAAAAGCAGACAAAAGTTTCTAAAACTTCAAAAGAAAGCTTTTTGTAGCGCAGGTCTGCTCGCTCTTTCTCCCCCAATTCTCCATTCTTCCCCTCCCTTTTCTCTTCAAACATGTCTTTGCTAATTGCCAGACCCTGTTCTGCCCTCCGTAGGCTCTCCACTCCTCTCAGGTCTATTCAGCACGGGGGTTGTTACAGAGGGAAGGCCTAATAACGTGCTCTAAGTGGACAACGGAGCTTGCAGGGCCAGCGACAAAATCCCAGTCTTAATGAGAAAAGACTCCTTGAGCGAACAAGCAGGTCTGTCAATAGACTGGCCTATTATGGAGTTACAGGGCGGGGGGTGGGGGGGTGGTGGTGGTGGTGGTGGGGGGGTGGCATTTGTGTGTTCTTGGTGTCTAAGTGATCTGCACATCAGTTAATATCTGTGTGACAGAAAATTTATAAATAAATAAATAAAATTAGTGTATGAAAAGGAAAAAAACAAACAAACGAGTCTAGGTATGTCAAAATGAATACTTGCGTTTGTGTGTGCGCGCGCTGCTACCCCCTGAGGGTAACAATAGTTAACAGGACTAATCCTCTAGACCGTATAATGGCCACTAAGCTGTCTATTCAGAAGTTCAGCTCCCCTGCTAACTCCTCCGATCAGGCACAAACACCCACACTCAGCCATTCACTTCCCTTGCCTTCGTTCTTCGTAAAACTTTCTGAAACTTTTCGTTGTTGTCGTCTTGATCAGTATATCTTTTGATTGATATCACATAGCTAATCGCACATTTACGTTTTTTGGAAAATATCCTGCTTTAGTATCTCTCTTGGTTTCAGCTGTCTACAGCAGTTTCAAAATGTGTTTGTCTGTTTAAACAGTACCCAGAGATACATTATTATCCAAATATTATATAACTTACATTATTTACAGATTTATCGAACATATTACATGTTACTTATCTGTCGTGCTACTCCCTCCTCTTTCTTAATCCCTCATTTCCTCCCTTCTTCTTGCCTCCTCTCCTCCATCTTCCCCTCCTCCCAGTCATTTGTAGTGTGTGTGTGTGAGAGACTTCACCAATTAGTTTTTTGGAGAGGTTAACCCCACTGCTGTGAGTTTGTAGCGCCATTGTTACTGTGTGCAAGGGACTGCAAGTTATGCAGAGAGGGACTCTGAAGCACCTTGTTTGCTTTCATTTGCAGGTGGGGTGAGGCTTTGGAGTGGCATTGGGTGGCTGTTAAGTGATGGGGGAGCAGGACACATCTCCCATAAGGACCCACTCTGGAAACAGCGAGTGTCTCCTTGAGAGGCTTTGTCGATGCCTTTTACAATTGCACCGAGCTCTCCCTGCTGAATCACCCGCTCACATCTTAACTTGTTGATTCTCTAACAGCAGGCTGTGATCTCTAAATGTATTATTTGTTTGATAAAAAATGTGTATAAGTTTATAACTATGTACTACTATGTATTATTGTAGGGTCTGCCTTACAATGTAAAGCGCCTTGATGCGACTGTTGTTGTCATTTGGCGCTATATAAATAAAATTGAATTGAATTGAATAACGACCACAATGAATAAGAAACATTTAGGGTTTAGGGTTAGGGAAAGCAGTCCGGCTTTTGTGGCTTGGTTGAAGATCTCACACAACATTAATTTCAACCATCAAGGCTTCCTGCACAAATACACTGTTAAGTTTCTATTGCCCGTTACCAGTCTTAGCAATTCAAATTTTGGGATAGTTACTAAAATTTTACTGAATTTGCACTTACCTATGTCACTGGTGGTCTTTAAAAGCGCACAGCGATGTGGTTCTGCTGTCTAGTTCTGCATGAATGTAATGCAACATGTGTCCCGTAAATTTATTTAAAGTATAGATTTTTCCAAACATTTTTTAATTGTCTGTAATACAAGACGGTAGATATAAATATTTTTAATAGAAAATATTTTATTAAGAATTATGGGCTTAAATTTAAATAAATAAATACATTTCCATTAAAGACCTTTTAAAGAGTTATAACCTTAGTTCTGCACACTTCCACTCAAACTCATTTTCTACAATTATGTTTTCTCCATTCTTGCATGCTTTCATTCACCTATAACTGCGTTTGCCGATATGTCCTCACCCTCCCTGCCCTTCACATTCTCCCATCTTCTATCACTGTTGGACCTGAACACGTATGTCTTAATTGACGAACTGAGATACTTTAAAGCATCTCACGTTCCCAAATTCTCAGTTTCAGGTAGTTTTGGGGACAGAGTGCACTTCATGATATGAGTAATAGGGCACCAAATGATACATATTAAACCCTGCTACATTTCTTATTAGTCTTATATTTTTCTCTCAAAGGTCGTTGCTGTGCCAAAACACACAGAGAGGTAACATTACACCTCAGATTAGCTGTGGGAGAGTTGCTGTGGAAACCAAGGGTGAAAATGAGTTTGCTTTAGAGTTTTGTACAAGTGGTAAATGGAGTTAAAGTCAAATTCCTCCCTGAAACAGAATTAACAGAGCACAGAATACAGCAATAGTGCCAGGAAAACAGAAATACTTAGCATGCTGAGCACTACTGCTGTACTGCCTTTACTCAACAGCTGTATTTGATAGTAATACGTTTCTAAAATATGATTCATTAACTTAAAAAAAAAGAGGTATATCAAGCAATTACAGCATTACATTGCGGCATTAAAAGGTGGTCATTAATTTTAAAGAAAGCTACCTGCACAAAAGTATTAGTTTTGCTCAGCCCATTAATCTTTCTGACAAACGTTAAGCTCTCAGCTGATAACCCGACAGTAACGCATTAATACAATATCTGCGAATCAACCACAAAACTACCCTGGTAATACTTTAGCAGTCTTGTGGATGTGTTTTCTCGAGGCACACATTCTTAACTGCACTAACGTTTGGAGGCCTGGTCAGTGCCTTGGCCTCTGAGCTGTTACCGCACAGTTGCTGTGGTGCGGCAGGGCACACTGTCCTGCTAGTCTTCCACATTCTTCCACAATCAAGCAGATGGTGCTTTTCAAAGTAACGGCCATATATTGTTGATACCAATATACATAACTACATTAACAAGTAACAAGTGGGAAAGTCGAAGCAGATGTCAGTTTTCTCTAACTCTGAATCTTACTCTGACACACGACGGTGAGAGGAACGGGAGGATTTCATAGGAAAACTGTAATTTAAGAGTTTTCAGCCTTCAGTTAGACATACCACTTACACTCTCCATAATCATATGAAACGTGTGCTTCACTTCAGTTTTCGGGTGGATTTTCTCCTCAAAATGAGTCACCGCTTGGGCCTCGAGAAAAAGGCTTGTTGACTGACAGATGGCATCTAGTGCGGAGAATTGAAGTCAAAGCTAGCACGGGGTATTTAAGACCCATTAGGGGTCTGTGAGAGCTTTACTTGGCGTACAATCAGTAGAGAAAAAGCCATATGCACTCACACACACACACACACACGGACATACACAGATGTTAATGGAGCATGAAGGCAAACAGAAGGCAAAAGAACGAGGAGGTGAAAGACGCTCAAGTGAAAAGACGTCTCCTCTTGACTGGTAATGCTGAAGGAATCCAACTGCAGGAGAGTTTTGAGAGAAATACAAGAAGGATATTTGAGGTGGATGAGAAAACGGATGGGAAAAAAAAGCAGAGTAAAGGTGAGAGTGAGAAAAGTTAGATGTAGTTTGTATGAGAAGTTAACAGAGAAAACTATCCGTGGCTACTATTTTCCACAGACCACCTCAATGTTAGGCAAACGGAGATGCAGTAGATACAACTCTCCTTATCCCTAGACTGCTTTGAATGCATGTGTGGCATCACAACCTGTGAAGACTTAGTTTTTCCAAGACTTCCATAGAGTTTACTGTTCTCTTTTATTCTCCGGCATTGTTGATGGCTTTGTTTTCTTTTGCTGTGTCTCCCGCGTGTCCATCTTCTTTCCTCCTGTTTGCTGGAAGTGAAACGAGGCAGAACGAGAGGATGTGGGACAGACAAGCATGAAATGGAGGCAGGGGCCTCTGAGGAGTGTGCGACTGTGTTGATGTCAGTGTGCATCTGTATTTTGTCCACATTTGCCGGTGACATGTGCATGAGAGGGATTGGACAAATATTTTCCTGTCCCGTCTTGTTGACATGTATATGCAAAAAGATGCGGTAAATATATCCATGTGCATCTTAATGTTTATCTTTACGAGAAACAACAAGGTGGTAAACAGCTTTTGAAACCTGAACCCATTCTTTCTGCTGTGTCATATCTGCCTGAACACGCACGCATACACACCAGCATGTTTACATCTCCACAGTGCCACCCTGATTTCCGGAGCAACAGCTTTGTCTGCTTCACTGTAAGGGCGGCATGTTGTAACAAAAGCGGGACCAGAGAGAACGGAACAAATGTGATGCGGAACGGCACAAAATGACTGTGACAGAAACAGGCGCACATACGCTCTTTCAGCTGTTGGCCAAATCAAGCGTAAGCTCACGTCATTTTCCTCTTTATATGCAAAGACTTCTGAGATACAATGTAACTTATTTCTTATTTAGACTTCAGTTGAGACTCTAATAAATGTGTACACAATAATTAAACAGGTATTTCCATAAGGAGAGACAAAGGAAGGGAACTTCTCCTGGAACCTGATCCCCTGCTAGAAAGGCATCTTTAAGTTCAAGAGGAGGAGGGGTAAACAACTTGATGATTTCTGCACTCTATTTTAAAATGACAGCTTTTTTTAAAGTTCTGCGCTCTTTATTGAGAAACGTGAACATACCTCAGGTTTCAAATGCTAAAGTGAACACCAACTAACCGGAGCAGAAATGGTATATTTGTCAAGTAGGTGGATGAGGTAGCACTGGGTTATTTGAGATTCATTTTAAGCACTGTGCAATCACAGACACATACTTTTCTCTCTTTGTGTGTGACTCATACCAATTAAGTTGCAAACCTTGGCTACCACTACATCCTCTCCAGATGAGGCACCAGATATCTCAATTAAAAAATCAGAAATTTGAGAACACAAAATAAGAGGGGGGCATCAGGATGGAGAAACTGACGGGATGGCGAGATGATGCTGGTCTGCAACGTGATCTCATGTGTTAGCTTCTGGCCGGAAGACAGCTGCGGTCTCACACATGCAACACAGTTTAATGAAGACTAAACGTGCAAAAATGAGCTGGATTTGCTGTCAAAGAAGTATAAGTCCTACCAGGAAACAAGCAGTCTCAGGCAACAATGTGAAACCATTTATTTGGTGTGCAATACCACGTTAAAATTTCATGACAAACAGGGCAGAGCTGTGTGATGTCAGGAGTTCACTGCAATTAGTGGGCTAATCCTGGCATTAAATCACCAGATTCTATTTAAGAAACTATACAAAACTTTTCTAAATCAATTTTCTTGCTAGTCCTGCTTTGGTTTTTAGCATTTGTCATGTTTAATGTTGTGATTTGACTTTTCTTACTTCAGTCTTCATTACGTAGCCACTGCTTGATGAATATAAATCATGTACAACCGTACTTATTCAAACATACATTAGGTCTAGGTTTGATATCTTTCTCTGCCTGTCTTTGCTCTTTGTTCTCCAATTATGAACAGATGTCAGCTGCTATGGTTGAGCTCTTAAATCACCACAAATCATCATGTCACCCACTTGTGAACAGACCTGCATATGCACACTGACACACACGCACGTGCTCATTAAACTCAAAACCGCATTTTTATGCGCACACGCACTGAAAGCACGCCTAAATGCGAGCATGCACAGACACACACACGCACGACTCCAAGCCATTTCCTTCCTTCCTTTTTATGCACAGTTTCCCCAACTCTGCTCCAGACATGCTTTCATTGTCATCACATCTGGTTTGAGCTATAATTTTTCTATAATTCATCGGTCTAGTAAGAAAAAAAATCAAGTTAAACAAAAGTGAATACGGAAGAACAAAAGAGACGATACTCCACGAAAAGACAGTGGGAGTAGGAACGAGACGCTCGCCTCGCCTTTTCAGTTTTTTTGAAGGTCACTGTGGTTTGTAGAGCAGAAAAAAAATTTTTTTTTTGGTTTCACTTTACTGGTGGTCCAATAAATCTTCTCACAACGACGCATGCACATACGCGCATACAAAAAGTCCTCAAATAAACAACCGCACAAACATACGCACACATTTTCCAAACTACACACAATAAAAGAACTAACCCTTCAAAGAATCTTCTAATTTCCCCACATCAACAAAAGCTGGCCTTCAAAAAAATGCCTCTCCATGCCTTCCAACCACTGAGGCGGAGTACGGTGGGTGTTTTACGGCAATTGAATGCTAAAACATCTGGGGAAAATAGGAAACTGTGAAAATATTGATACAAATTAAACGTGGTTGGAGGAAAATGAGCCAGCTGACTTGGGGAAGGAGGAATGAGGGCTGATATTGGGTGCTAATAAGAAAAAGGTGTTAAATGATACTCTTGGTTAGAAATTGAGAGGGAAATACAATAAGATGCAGGTGTGGGCTCATTACTGTGAAACAGAGCGGTCATAAGATAATTAACACGGGACCACACAGGTAAGGAGGGGAGATGAAAGCGAAGAGGAGGTGTGGTGGAAAGCAAGGAAGCGAAACAGTGAGAGAGGCCTCAGCAGAGCAGCCCAGCACAAAAGTACATCATACAAAACTCTTAAGCTATTTGAGGAAAAAAAAAAGTGTGTACAACTCTAATGAGCTTGAAAGTCAATATTTGGTATGACTGTCTACTTTTGCACAGTTCTGTATGCTAGCTTGCACATATTGGCAAATAAAAGCTCTGAAATATTCTGAGATGTTATGGAAACATTAAACACTTTAGGGACCGTCAGTTCCCCCACAGAAGTACCGTACTTCTGTTTTTGGCATGAAGATTCACTTTGGAAGTTAATTAGATCCTAAAAATAATGCATCTGACTGCAAAGTCACTGGTAAATATCTGTATTTCTATATGCGTGTTCACTTATCTCAAGAGTTGTCCTCAACAGATGGAGTTCACTCAGTTTTAAGCGAAGACTTCAACTCAAAAAGCCAAAGGGGCCTTGTAATCTAATGGGACTTGAGAAATACTGTCAAAGATGCACAACACTCTACAGTTTTAAATTTACATATGGGTGTTGATTTGCTTGTACATCGCTTTAAGTGGTTATTTTTCCTCAAAAATAAATGTTGTAAAAGAAAGGATCCTATTCCCAAGTTTTCATGTTGTGACTCACAGAAATGGTTCTCAGTACCAGCGAGACTGACAAACACATAATATACATACATTTGCCCAATTAACTGTGCATAGCATGAATGTGTGTGTGCATATGTGAAGTAAGTGAAAGGGGCAGTGAATGAGAGAGGGGAGAAGGGGGCAGCAGCTGCTTGCCTGGATGACCTCAGCGGCAGCTGTTGCACCCCAACCCATCCACCACCGCCCCCGCCCTCTGTATGCCAGCTTGCCTTTGAAGTTCAGGTCAAGAACGATGCCGCTTTGAATGCATACCGATAATGATTACAAGAGAATAACAGGATACTTTCGACTGGCAATATGCAAATTTATTGAAAACTAGGACTGAAACAGTATTGTTGAAACCTGTCATTTCAATGATAATAAAATCTATGCTGTATCTATAGGAAGAAAATCTTGGCATACTCATTAATAGATAAACCACCGTGTCATTAGATTTTCTGCAAGTGTTATGTTATCTAAGATTTCAAGATTTCTTTGGTGCATGAATTAATTTTAAATTAAAGATACTTTTTATCTTTTTAAAACACCCAATGAATGAATCTGCATCGGAGCATTTTACTCAACCCAGTCTTTGAAGTGCCGATGCAGTACAGAGAGCACAGCTTTAGTCAGATTCTCTGGAACGCTATGCAGCCTTAATCACTCTGCTGGCATCCACTCTACTGACTGAAACCTGACACACACACACACACACATGCGTGCGCACACACAGAGATGCACACAAAATCGGGTGGCATGTGCACAAACTCGTGGAATGAAGCATGCACACACACAGACGGGTGTGGAGGTTCACCGGCACACAGACCCAGACACACAAGCAGGGAAACACAGAGGCTTGCATGTGTAAATGTACGCTGACACACTGTCCTTCCAACAGGTATTTTGTTTACATGGATAAGAGTTGAGGGAAGTGGCTATTTGAATCCAAGTACAAAAAATAAAATACACACTTGTATTTGAGCAGCAAGGTTGTCAGAGGAGTCATAGACTACTGCCTCCACATAGCAGCTCACCCACCCAGACACTAACAACAATACAGCCTTCTGGGCACAGAGTTAAAGACTCATGGATAGGAAAAAGAAACACGGCTCAACAACGTCTCTTTTATAGTGACATTTACACTGAGACACACACACGGACGAAGCATTTCCACGTCTCCGGACGAATTGTTTGCATTGCCTGCGCTGGTGCAACTAAATTCTTACATTTACGTGAAGCACAAAGTGATTAATCTCGTGGTCAAACAGCTCTACTGATCAAACAGTCCAATTTAATTTGGAAAATATGATGGAATACATATTTTTCCAAAGAGTTTACATGGTAATGCAATCTATCCAAAGGTTCACATTGATGTCTCATGCACAATACACTTACCTATCACAATAAGTGTGTAGTTGACGTTTACGCTGCCAAACCCATTGGTGGCCTTACAGATGTAAGTTCCTGCATCATCCATCTCCACTTCCTTAATACGCAGAGCGTGCTGTGACACCCTGAACCGTGTCCAGCCCCTGTGGATGTTGCGGCCATCTTTGGTCCACATAATGAGGGGAGGGGGGTCACCCTCCACGGGGCAGGGCAGCTTCACTGTGCGACCCAGACGTGCGCTCTGCCGATGGTTGACCTGCTCTGAAACCCTGGGGGGACCTTGAGGGTGGAAGAAAAATGAAAACTTTACTGTCAGTAGTAGCATCAGCAGTAAATTCCACCTGGTTATGTAAGACATGTGAATAACTCTTATATTGAGCACAAATGAAGAGTGTGCAAATTGATCTACGAGAAAATAGATTATTCTGACCCCTCCAAGAAAAAGACGAAATACTTTTCAATCAGGTTTTAACAAATTTGTTGTTTGGCAAACTTATAAGTTAGATTAGAACTTAAATGTAAAATACAATCTAATTATTCAAGTAAGTTCAAGAAGTATGTTTTACTCCATGGTGAATTTACAATGTCTTAAAAGCATAAATTGGAAGCAAACACAAAGCCAAGTAGGAAGTTTAATATCATTTGATATGCCACACTGACATGAAACCAGGCGTGACCTTGACCGCTCGGTAGCCGTTCTACTGTGAAACAGCACACTAGAAAAACAAAAGGGATTAAAGTAGCCTGATTGAATTGGAAAGGTGGGAGGAAATGATGGCGAAAAATGGAGGGGACAGAACAAAGAGGGGGAAGAGAAACAGAGAAAGGAAAAAGGGAAGGTAAGAGGAGAAGCGAGTAGGAAATGAATAAGGGAGTATGGAATTTAAGGGAGTAAGTCTGCGAAGAGAAAGGGAATGAAATACGAGTGAATAGGACAGGCACACAAAGAAAGACAAACAGAAACACAGAGAGGTGGAAGCAGGAGTGGCGTGGGAGTTAACTAGATTCTGAGCATCTCTGTTTGACCTTGCATTACTCCCTTTAGGTTAAAACAATACTCTCTAAATATAGCAATAAAACACACACAATAGGTCACCATGTAGCAAACAATGTCCCAGCCAACAACAAAAGGCAATTGTAAGAAAATCCACCATTAAACAACCAACTTCAGGTCACGTCCCGTAGGTTAAACATGTGAACGAAAGGACAAACGGCGGTTCGTGATAACAGTGCGCCTGACAGACATTTATCACATCGATGTGGCCAGATACAGTTCAAACATTTTACGTGTGTTTAATTAACTGCCCCCTTTGATACTGCTTAAATGTGTGCTTGTGTGCTCTTCTTATGCTGTGTTTTGGTTTGCTTGTGATTGTTTTAGAGGTTATTGGTAATTTTGAACAAGGGAGCAAACAGTTAGCCTGGTGTGGGGGGAGGGGGTGGGGATTTAAGAGGAAAGAAAAAAAGCAAAGAAGTGCAGATTGTGTTAAGTGCAATCAGAAAAAGATTGGTTGGGGTAATTGTTTTGGTAGCGATGCATCAAGAACAATGAAAGATTTACTACTTTTATCACAGGATGCATTTCAGTTTTTCATTTCTGTGTGGCTGGCGTGAGCGACAGGAGCAACGACAGCCACAGCAGACTATTAAGTGCGGAAGCAATCCCGAAAATTAAATTGGATTTTTGAACATTAAAAAAATACATTATTGTCCAGCCGTGGAACATTGGCACACGTGACATGCATAAATCATATGACTGTATTTTTAGGCTGAGTGGCATTACACAATCTATATCTCTTTATTTTCTATTAAGTGTGCCAAGTGAAAACCATGAGATGTCACAAGCACTTTTATTAAAACACATCGATTGAAATAAACCACAAAAACATTCTTTCGTTACCCTGTTCCAAAATATACTCCAGCGTTCAGTGGAAAGTGCTAAGGCTAATAAACATGTCCATCCACAGGCGGTCAACATCGGTTTACTTGTCTCTTTTCTCATTGCTAGACTGGATTCCATAAAAGCCAAATTCCCAGTGAAGCTGGTCTCATTTGTATTTATCTTGTTTTAAATCTCTGGGTACGATGAAACAGTGATTGAACTAAGACGACGTTGTCACTGGCCATTTCCAAACCGCTACTCTGCACCGATCACAGTTTTATAACTACTACAATCATCGCACACAAAAGTTAATGCATCTCTTGTGCTGTGATATATTTTCAAATTTAAAGGCTGCTCAGAGTGAAAGTTAAAACTAGCTTTTCATGTCTATGTCAGCTGCCAGGCTGCCAGGGATGAATGTACTACTACAACCTGCATACAGAGGCGTGCCTGTGGTACAAAAGCAACACCTTGTGGGGCTAAAAATTTTGCTAAGTGTAGTTTGGAGCTTTGAGGAAGATGCATAAGCGAGCTGGGCTTGGTTTATTCACCCATTCTCAGGGTGGGGCTTTGCACGTTGAGAGTGAGAGGAGATTATAGGTTATGGAATGCAACACCAGATTTGTTTAAATATATAAACAAAAAAGCCTTAAAAAGACTAAGCTGTAACTAGATTCATTCCTTCACTGTGCTGTGCAGCAGCAGAAGTAGGAAGTGAACAAGATGAAGCAAAAATCCTAAAGAGGTGAGAAGAGTGTTATAAAAATGGGAGAACCGTTACAGTAGTTTCTAGCTTGTGCTAACAAGGAGGGCTGTTATTTAAACATGGAAACAGGATGTGGACACAGTGATGGATTGATGGAAGGGAAATGTGTGAAAAAGACATTAGTCATACAGGTATTCAGAGGAGCCTGCTCTCCTCCAAACTCATCATTCCCGGATAGGGGAATGTGTTCGTTCATCTGTATGGCTTTCTCATTAGGGGCCCAAGAGTTCACTCTTTCTCCCTTTCCTACCCTGTACGTCTACCCCTTTCTTTCCTGGTAATGTGGTCATATATCGCTGGATCTTTTGGTCTGCTTTTGTTATTTTCTTCTGATATATATCTCTCTGAACACACATAAAATCCATTTTTTCTTTTCTTAGTGTAGCTGAAATATTTTCTTTCTTCTTCTTGCATACATTTACCTCTTTTGATTGTTGGTATAACGGCCACATAATCCTAATTCTCCTTTGTATTTATTTTGACCTTTTTTTCTTCCTCTATGATTGTAATCTTATTCCCCTTAGCGCTGAACTACTCCACTACCAATCTTTTTTCTTGTCCTTAACCCCCTCTTCCTCTTACTACCACCTCCTGTCCTCTCATTTTCCCTGACATCACTCTTTTCCTCTTTCAGCACACTCATTCACACCGTCCTCTTCGTTCACTGCACTCTTTTCTTTTTCTCCCTCTCCTGGCTTTTTCACATTTGCTTGTGCAAAAGCATACATACACACACAAGCACACACACACACACACACACTTCCTCAGTTTCTTCCCCAGGGGAATCACAGGAACAGGACCGCCATCCAAACCTCTCAACTTTCGACAGTTAACCTCTTCTACAGCTTCCTTGTCCACCTCTAAATTTTCTTCCTCCCCACTCTCTCTCCCCAGTGATGGGAACACATGAACAGCAGCCTCTTTTCCTCCTCCTCCCCCCTCCTCCTCTGCTCCCAGGTCTCTGACCACAGAAAAGTCTTTTTAAATCTGTCACTTGGGGATGAAACTAAAGTGAGTAAAAAAAAAATCTTTCCTTTTCTTTTCACGACATGCAGGTCAGACTGGGTATGCACTTCTGCACATGAGGCTCCTATTGAGTAAATGGTGAATACGCAACTGAAAGTGGGTTTATATATATATATATATATATATATATATATATAAATAAAACCACAATGTTCAACAGGAAGAAAATAATGACATTTAAAATAAATATACTGTATATTTGCCTTGAATTACGACACCAATGAATGCTAACTGGGGCAAGGAGACAGCAACCTTCCAGTCCAAGTCCAGTCAGTCAAATAGTACTGGAGGTGTGGGTTAGAGATGTGTTGATTTACAAAAAACACAATTTTATTTCACATTGACAAGAAACATCTGCTAAATTGAACCATGGCTCATGAAAAAAGACATCCTGGAACACTTTGACAAGAAACATTTGCTTTGCATAAAGTAACTTTAATGAATGGTTATATATTGATCAGTTCACAGTTAGACAAACTGTCTATGAATGCAGGATTTAGTAACGAGTCATCTGCAATGTGCACAAAGAATTCATCTTAAATGAACACACACGTTTAATAAGATAGAAAAACAGCATTTTCCAATTAAAACAAAATGATGTTTACACTGACTGATGTAAACACAAAGTTTAAAAGACTCCTGCATACTGACACTATCCTAATGAACAAATACTGAACAGGGAGCGTCATAATTTGGGAATGCACTGTTGCCTTTGGGTCAGAAAAGCTGAAAAAAAAAAATCAGCTTTATCAAGGTATTTTATAGCATTAAGTCAGGGTGGTTGTCTGCCAGCTGAAGCCCAGTATAGTTGAGTGAAGCAGTTGGATAGTAAGAACTAAATATTGATGTAAATTGGAAACAGACAGACTTTACTTTTAATCAGGCAGCAACATTGTAGACAGGCCAGTCAGAGTGGTGACTAAAAAGCAAGCTGCACGACGTGGACGAGCCCATGTGTATGTGGAAAAGTGGCCCAGAATAGGGAACCAAATAACAGCGGAGTTCAACACAAATTGCGAAAGCACTAAAAACATAAAATAGTGCAAAAAGAAGCACAGATGGAGGCTGCATTGTTTTTAACACCTAGTTTTACTTTAGCACTTTGTTTGTTATAACTTTGCTGCTCTTCGTTGCTGGCTGATGGACCAACAACAGCATACGCAAGAGCTGCACACAGACTGGTTGTCTGTTACACTGCCCCCTGGTGACAGAAACATATAGATTATTCGTAGGCTGTCTTTAGGACCACCACAGAACCAATACGGAGACTGAACCTTAGGACACTGACTTTGTGATTTAGATGAAGACTGGACCACAGTTTACATCTAATCACTGTAGAAGACCAGGTCATACTCAAAGATCCCATTCACAAACTTTTTCTTGATATTGTATATAGTCAATTACAGTAATTATGAATTTCTGTGTGCTTGAGCGTTACTGTCTTATCTTTTTGGGTAGTTGGCATCTTTGAGAAAATTGCAGGGCTTTAAAATGGGCTTTTCTTGCCCACAACTGACTTCCCACAATAATTTAAAGCTCCTTGAAGATAGTTTGTTTGCGCCCACATATGCATAAACAAATGCTCACCCCCTCTCTGTCTGCCCTATGGTTATACAGTAGGGAGTTTGTAGACAGATTGAATGTGCACGTTGGGTATTCTGCAGCTTAACTACAGGAAAATATAGCCCACGTCAGACACACACTATTCCTACAGGGACAGAAGCTTCCTGCTCAGAGCTGCACGATCTCTGCGTGGACCGATGGAGAAAGTCTGAAGGCCAAATAAAGGAGAAATTAGTTCATACTGTACATTCTGTTCTTTCAGCAGTTACTCCCAAAACAACTGCAAATGCGGAGCTCAAGTTCCAACCTGGATGATGAATTAGGCCGTATTTGGAGCAAACACAGACTTTCATGCACATTAGCCTCTTCAATTTTAGCTTTTATTTCTCCAGATAAAATCAGTAAATTTAACCTGGATTTATTTTATGTAAGTTTACACTATCAACAGAATTCCTGGGCAGATTCGGCTGTTTAGAGAGAACTATAGCAGTATAATCATCAGTACTTTAGTAAGTCCTAAACTATCCTCACCAAAAGATGACCTTATATTTATGCAATATGGGGACTATTAGTTACTCTACTGTAGTTACTGTACTGTACTGTGGCACTAAACTGACTCTTTTGAATTCAATTCAGTGTTATTTATATAGCACCAAATCACAACAACAGACGCCCCAAGGCACTTTATATTGTAACGTAGGCCCTACAATAATACATACAGAGAAAAGCCCATCAACCATATGACCCCCTATGAGCAAGCACTTTGATGACAGTGGGAAGGAAAAACTCCCTTTTAACAGGAAGAAACCTCCGGCAGAACCAGGCTCAGGGAGGGGCGGCCATCTGCTGCGACCGGTTGGGGTGAGCGAAGGAAGACAGGATAAAAGATATGCTGTGAGCCATTAATCTGACAGTATCTTACTTTAATGCACCATATCTCAGACTGTTTGTCCAAGCTGGACATATAGTTAAATCTAAGGTTCTCACCTGAGGCTGAGGGTCTCATCTAATACATATTATGACACCATCATGTTGCCTAGCCACCATCTACCGATGGGCCAGAATTACCCTTTTTATATGCATTTATGCACCTATAACACTTTTGAAAAGCATCATACAACTTTAATTTCATGACAAGGACATATAAATTAGCTCCACAAAACTTATATTATGCATGATGTATTATGACACCATCACAATGCCTTGTGACTATATTTAAATGTATATATTAGAGCAAGTTCTGAGCATTACAAGACGTTTGTCTTGTAGTTCTTCTCTGGCTAGTTAGGACTGATGTAACCAGCCGTGCCCCACAGGAGGTCGAGAAAACTAACCTGTTTTGGCCCCATGTTAATTTTTCTACAGTCGTTCTAAAATTGGACAGTTATTAGCAAAATTAATGCAAATTGCATCAGTTGTTACACTCAAGTACAAACAGACTGTTTTTCTGGTGCTGGGCGCCAAATACCACAAATACACGTTTTGTGTTTTCTCACGCTAACATATTCTGACATGACACAGTGACAAATTAACTCACAGTTTTAATGTGTTTTGTCTGGGTCTCTGTTTTGCATTCTCAGAAGTTCGGTGATGATTGCCGTCTCTGTGCTGTTTAGTCAAATTAGACTCACGAACAAGTTTCACATAAAAATTTAAAAAATCGAAAAAAAAAAAACTTGCTAATTTGGTCAATTTTTGTTGTGTTGTATATTTTGGCAGAATGTGATGGCTGGGGCTGAACCTTTATGTTTTTGATTGAGAGTTCTGGTCTTTTATTGCCCCTTACGTTCCAATGGTCTTTGAGTCAGATGGGTTTGCAGAGTCCAACACAACGTTGTTGTTGGCAGGCAAGCGAGACTGGGGCGAGAGGGGAGAGCTGAGGAATGCTTTTCATGGAGAGCTCTTGACAGCGGGACAGAGCGCTGATGTACCGATCAAGGTAGAGGTGTGTGAGCATGTGTGTATGCTGTAAAATACTGTGTGTCTCAAAGGTTTGGAACATTGCAACACAAATGAATCCTCAGGATCTTATTGTTACTACCAGGTACGTTTGAAAAGTAACATTTACATCTTTATTTCTGCCTTGTACTGTAATAAAACTTTTTTTATAAAACAAACCCTAGGTGTACTTTCCTGCAGTATGCTTCAGTGACAATTTGTCTGTTCTCAGGCTTAAATTACACCAATAATCACAACTCTGCTATTTATGTAATGCCTTTGGTGAAACCCTGTAATCCCTTACTGTTATTGTTTTGCATCTGAATACTCTTTATAAGCCTAAATTCCATTATCACATCCATATTCTCTAAACTGATTATAACCAGCAGGACTTTGTTTTGTGTAAGGCCATATTTAGCCTTTCACTCAGCTTATATGACAGAATTAACTCACAACAAACTGAAATCTGACTAAATCTCACTCTGTCCTGCTCTTCCTTCTTTTTCACCCACACAGACGCACAAACACAAAATAAGTTGATCTTATGTTACTTGGGGCAGAAAAGGCAGAGTACAAAGTGTACAATCATTTGTGTATTTCAGGTACTTTCTCACACAGATGGACACACAGACACTTTCTTCATGACCCATTCACTTCCACTCCATCAACAGGTCAGCTGCTGCTTGTTACTTCATCCTGACTGTTAAGTCTGTGCCTGAGGCTGATACAACACTGCGGGCTGCATGACACACATGCAGTCGCACACTTTACATAAACCAAAAGCATACACTTGTCTCTCTCTTTCTCTCTCTCACGCACACACACACAAAAGAAAAACACACAGCGGACAGAAAAACTTTGAGGAATCTGCTGAGTGGTTTGTTCAGCAACTTGATCCCCTCCGCGACTCACACCATCGGTTCTCGAGAGCACACACACACACACACACACACACACACAGACACACACACACACACACACAAACAAACAAACAAAAGGTGTGAACTTTGCGTTATTGCCTTTTCATTTTGCTTTTATAATGGATTTAATGGTTTAATTATAACGTCAGACTTTTCAGTGAGACATGATTTATTTTCTCCTACTTGTTCATACTTTTTTTTTTTTTACAGTCTCCGATCTGTCCTTCTCTTTGTGCTCTTTCACTATAGCCTTTCTAATAGCTAGTTATTTTGTTCCGGCTTTCCTCTCTTCTCTCGACTGCACCTGTCTGCCTTACCCTGGAGGGAAGCCCCTCCATAATCAAGAGTAAGAATCAAGGCTATCATTTAGAAGAAACTTACCAAACAAGTTGCTCAATTACAAAAACAAGGGGAAACTTGAGGTTAAAGATTTGCCCTAACCTTCGTGAAGAAATAAACCCTCAAAACTATACCCAACAATCCCGCTCAACATGAAAACTCTTTACAGTTACCACATAATTACGGGCTTCCTTCCAAAAACAACGATCAATGTTAAAATTTCAGATGAATGATCTGAAACAACTTGTGCAAGGTGTGAAATCTACCACCGACCGTTTCTTTTCGGGTTCGTGCTCCGTTAAGACGAAAACATTTACTGGAGAAAAAGAAATGAGTCATTTATAATGACACACCCCATCCAAATGAATAGAGGAGAGAGATGTATGAAAGCTATTATTTTAGTTTACTTAGGTTTAATGTTTAATAGCGACGCATTTTCACTTTGTTTTACATTATGCAGCTGTGAGGAAATGAATGCTGATCTGGTTATTAAAAAGTTGTCACTCTTCAAATCGCTCACTGGTCCAGCTGTGTGTAATCTAAGGCTCCTAGCTTCTGAACCTTACGCATATGTAATTCAGAAATGAACTTGTAACTATATGTAACTATATGGCGTTGTGTGAGTAACACGTTTTTGCCTAGCTTCAGGCTAGTTTAGTGTTTTTACTTGGTACTTACGGACATAAAGGTAAATGCAGTAAGTATGCTAAGTATGCCCTACGAGAAGAAGAAGATATTTTCAACTGCTCCTTTATTTCTCAAGGGATCGCCACAGCAGATGGATCGGCATGTTTGATTTGGCACAAATTTGACAAAGTATGACCTCCCAACCCTCCCATTTATCCAGGCTTGGTACTGTGAGTAAACTAACGTGTGATGCTCTGCGTCTCCTAACCGGTCTCGAATACGTGATTTCTCACATGTAAAGCAGTGTCATGTTAAACAGGTCTGTGTTTCTGACAAAATCATGCTTATATCAGTTTTTAAAAAGTTACATTCATAACAAATGTTTACGCAACCTTTGAAATTCTGGTCTATTGAAATATAAACAGTGGAGCAGTTTCAACTCATAGAGAAAAGACAGAAGATACTTGAACATGGAAAATTGCTAAGAGGCCTTTGGAGGAAACATGACTGTAAAGTTCTTCAAACCAGCAAGAACCTAAGAGCACTTTAAACCTTGAGCATTCTTTTAAAGCTTATAAAGGGCTTTATGAAAACCACATCATGCACAGTGTGCACTTGTGAGAGTGGGTGTGCAGGAATACTGTGGGCTAACTACATAAATGCAGACTCAGGGAAGTGAAGAAAAGTACAGTAAGTTAGAAGAAAAAAGAAACACAGTGTGTGAAAGCCAGCAGACAGGCACTACTCAGGCAGAGCTAGGGGATGAAGCCATGGAAGGATGAACAGAAAGCAAATAATCCACATAAACAGCTACCTGCTAACATTTGAGGATTTACAACTAAGCTGCAGACTGGACGTGCAACTGACATTTTAATGACTACCTGGGGTAAAATTGAGAGAATATACTTTAGCCTTTGTAACCCTGTATTTTCTCTGCAACCTGGGTGTTAAAAAGGAAAAAAGAAAAGGTAAAGATTGACAGTGCTGGAGAAATCTTCGACAACATGCAGTCCCGACTTGTTGGAAAATGATCGTGTAGTTGCTCACGAACACACAAAACTATGCCCACTCTGTCACTTCTGTCTTTGAATTGCTGGAGATGAAAAGATGACAGGAAGTACATTAAGAAACTGTGTCTATCTCCTGTCAAAGTTCAGTATCTTCTAATCAGAAGGTTGGCGGTTCAATAACTGCCTGCTGCAGTATTCCAGTGAATACGACATACAGTATATTTGAGTACTTTAATTACTCATATAGAGTAAAAAAAAAAAAACTGTCTATTTACGATCATTCCTGGCTGGTCAGGACAAAGTAAAACACAGAGACGCACTGAGCCTGAATATGATGGCACACTCAGCTCACCTTCATCACGAAACAAAATTACCAGTTATTTGGTTTTCATAAATGTAAAATTGACTTTAAAAGAACACAAACGTTCAAAAGTTTCAGATCATTTCACTCCGACCTTCAGTAATGAAGTCCAACAAACATTCATTAGGCTGCAAAGCCTGTCCCTCAAAAGAACAGATGAGCTGGTTGTATGCAATGAATCCAAGGCTAGGGTCAATTTACTTATTTAGTCACAGTCAGGATACAGTCACTGTGAACATAACTTTGCAACGACCCATGAAACCAGGCAGTGACAAAAGGAACACTATTTAAGCAATAAAAACAAAAACTCTGTAAATATATGCATCTGTATCTTGTGTGTCTTTTGTCTTGTGCCTTACGGGAAAGCCAAGACGTAGTTGACGTAAGATAAGAAATAGTTAACACACTTGATTAAATGCACATTTGGGTGAATGTGTGTAAAGCAAAGCGATGTCCTCGACCTGGCATTTATCAGCATGCTGGAGGCAGACACTGTTACTCATTAACAGCAAGTGATAACGAACGCATGAACAGACAAACACACACACACACACACACACACACGGTACCACCTGTGTTGAAGACATGATTTCAGTGGTAGAAAACAGACTATTTACTCTAAGGCAGCCATCCATATTGACATAACTATAACAACAAGAGATGAGGGAGGGAGCAAGAAAGAGAGCATAAAAATGGCGTATGACTCCCCAAGATGTGAAAGACTGAAGATTTAGACAATTCTATGATTTAAGAGCGATTTGTCATAAAACATTTGGGTATTTCATCATTTCCATTACACAATATTGTTGGTCATCATCACTCATGTAAGAAGATAAGATTCATTTAAAGGTGAACTGAAAAAAATGCAATTCAAAGGCTAATGCATTGAAGGCTCTGTGAAGGCAATGTCAATGTCAATGCTGAATGGTGAGGTGACATATGCTGCCATCCTGGCAACATCATTTTGGGGAAAGTCTTGGTTATTTCAGCAAGACTGTACCATATCTGCACATAGCATAACATCAATGGCTTCTGCTAATTGTTTGAGTGGAGTTAGAAGAAGATATGATGCAATAGAGAGGTAAACATGCCTAATTTTGAGCATGACCTAATTTTGATTCTTTTGACATGGAGCTCATCAAATCAATACTTACTTGGTTATCACTTAAATAAACATAACTTTTATTTCTACTTGGATTTGTTTTGTATTCATGAATTTGAACATCGCACTTTGAAGACCAGCAATCATCTCTTCTTTTCCCTCCTTCATCATCCTGCATTTCCTCCTCCTCCTGTTCCTCACATCTTTCCGCCTCCTCCTCCACCTGTGTGTTTTCTGGTTCATTGGGTGGGGAGTTAAACATTCCAAGCATGCACATAACACACACACACTAACACACACGCATGCATAGACACACAAATTCATGCCCCCCTCCCACATTCCACACCAATCCTCAGCCATGACTAACTCCATTTGTTCAGCTCTGGTCACTGTCTTACTCCACTGCCTGTGTTTGAGAGAGAGGATAATGTGCGTGTGTGAGATTGCATGTGCTTAACCCATAGCTCTTTTTGCTAATCTCTTCTTGTCAACTGACATCTAAATGTCCCCCAAAACCATAAAAAAAAAAGGGGGGGGGACAAAACTGCTAAAACTAAGAAAATTACCCAGATTAAGTTAAAGCATTTTAAACATGACTGAAACAAGACTGGTGGTCTCAGTACTACCTTGATGTGTGCATGTTCCACAGTTACATCTTTCCAGTTAAAACCTGAATATCTACCTGGCACCACTACCTGGCTAATGTTATCTTAATCTTGATCAGCTCAACAAAAAGTTGACCGAGTAGCACTATTTTAATAGTGTTTAATTGTAAGTAAATGGATCTCGCTCATTCATGTATTTTCGCCTTACAAGTACATCAAATTGCTGACATCATGCTTAGGTAGCTCAAAGTAGCAGATGTGTGTCTCTAAATCGAGAGAGCTTTTTATCAAGACAATTTTATCAAACCTTTTGACATGTAACACCTCAATATTAATACTGTCTCTTGATGACAAATTCAAAAACTGTGGTCAAAACCCATAGGAGGATTCAACGGTACTACACAGGTCAATCAAAATAGCTGTGTGCTATGTAGTTACAGTTCTAGGGAGGTGCACACTGGATATTGACATAGATTACATCGTAGGGTTTCAGAGGGGTTTGCAGTTACGACCTATCTAAAGAGCAAATTTCCCGCTGAAGCATAAATCCCCAGAACACCAGAACAAATAAAGCGAACAACAAAAGGTCACAAACAAATTAAAATTACAAACTTTTTTTTTTTTTAAACAATCCAGTTAGCAAAAAAACCCCCCAAAAACCAGCAAACAAAATGCTTGAAGAGTTCAAGACTTAATGAAAACAAAATGTGGCTTTAGAAAACCAAATAAAACATATTTAGACAAACACAATGAAGACAAGGAGTTGGAGTTTCAAGGTAACTAATTCCAATCACCTAAAACAAAAGTTTTTATAGAAGAGCTGATCTGAGCTTCGTCAGTAAGGATAAACACAATTTGTAGATTAAAGTTTGGTACCAGTGATACTGACCTATTGAATCAAGAGGAAGCCAATTGAGTCTGTCAATTGTGACACAGTGACGTTTAAAAAAACAGCCTAATATGATCTATGGAGTTAATTATATATAAAAGTAAGAGCTCTCTTTCTTTTACACACCCAGGATTATGTTCCTTTTTTGCCATCTCGCCCAAATTAGAGACTTGACGATCTGAAACATGTCACAAAGGGGAAAACGGGCCTACTGTTTTTAACCTCAAAAAGCTGTTTATTTGGAGATACATGGCTTCGTCTGGACATCAGGTTTATAAGAAATATGACTTTTTCCCACTGGGCCAAGCTGACAGGTTAAACTTGTATCCCCCAAGTTAAATTTTCAATGTGTAATAGATGCTGTTAAATGTTCAAACCTAAACTGAAGTGCCACTGGATTCTTATGAGAGCGATTTACACATTCTCCGTTTTCCACTACATCCCACTGCCTTCTCTAAAGCTCCAACAACACAACAGTTAAATCCCAGAAAGCAGCTCATGAGTACCTTTGTTAATTACATATAGAAGAATAGGCCCGTTGTGATCCGGTGTGATAATGGTGCCGGTACAACAGACGGATTACCTTTGGATAATAAGTCCACTGAGCTGACCAGTGTGATGAAGGGCCATGTAGTGGGAAATAATTAACACAGCTAACTGTTTTGCAGACCTTTCAGCAAGACATCAGCACTATGTGGTTACTTGGAGCGTATTAATGTCCCGAGCTGCTTCAGTGTAACCGGTATCTGTTTTTGAACTCTGTTTTTGTAATCTTTTACAAATCTGGTCAATGTTTTGCCTCTTATTTTGGGAAAAAATGCAAGAAATGTCAGTTACGCAATTTTCTGCTGTTTTTTAAACCATTAACAATAAACAACACAGGATATGCTGGCTGCTTTGAGCTACAAGTCCTAAAATGGCTGTACCACACAGTGTACGCATCTGGATATGAACTTTTGCCTTTTAATAGTAGTTTGTGAGGACTTTGGACACCAATTTCCCTCCTTTCATTTTCTATGAAACTTATGCCTTCATGCCTAAAATGGCTCGGATGTAACTCTACCCCCACATGCTGCTCACATCCCCCTGCCGTATGGATTCTACAGCAACAGCTGGCACTGGGGATAAAGATAGAGTATTTCTGTCCCCTCTAATGTAGTGGTTTTCATCTTTTTGTCATGTTGCAGTGTATTTTAAAAAAAATTCACTTAGAAAAAAGAAGCCTGCAGAAAAATTACTCTTTATAGAAACGTGTGATTGTTTCAGGAAAAAACAGCACTGTAGCATTTCCTCCTATTGTAGGGATGATATTTGTTTACATAATCCTTCCAAATACGAAATCTTTAGTTGTTATAGGTTGAAGCTACAGACAAAGACTCCAAATAGTATATTTTTTTAAAGCTGTCCACCTTTACATCCTGTGCAATTAGTTTCCATTCCATAGAGTCAAAGGTCATCTGTATGTCTGACAAAATGAGTGTGGCCAAATGTCTATTACATGTCAATCACATTTGACACTAAAGGTGTAATGGTGATAATACTGGTCAGGCTGGTGTTGGGTTCCTGTTGTTTTGTTTATTACACAAATAACACAAACACACACACACACACTTAGATTCCACACAAGCTCACAGCTGCCCACAGTGGTGTATAACTTTAACTCATGTCAGTATGACAGGCTGAAGGGGAAAAAAAGTGTCTTTGTTCCGAGTCCCAATGATCACTTTTCAATATGTCACTTGTAATGCCACCAGGAATCAACAGCTGGAGTGTGTGTGTATGTGTGTGTGTGTGTGGTAGGTGGGGGTTAAAAGGGGTCTGAAAGGATCTGATTTAAAGGCAGACAAGGGAGCGAGAACACAGCAGAGACAAAGAAAGTGGGAAAGGATTTAAAATGCCAGAGAGAGAAAGAAAGTGAGAGTGAAAACAGACGCACTACAGAGAGAGATGTAAAAGGCATCCAGTTAAGTCTGTGACACTCAAAAGACTTTTCTTGTGAACACTTTCTACTGTTTCACCTTTAAAAGAAAACAGTTTATGGTGAAAGTGTTTTAAGTGTAGAGGCGAATAATAATTATCCAAAGTAACCTGGAGCATTATTCCACTGTGACACTGCTGGATAAAAATGGGGTGTCACCAGGAGTGTTTTCTTAAAATGCACACTGCTTCACAGAGTGAACACTTTTTATGCTTCACACCTGCATAGTAGATTAATGGGATTACATTTATGAGACTGTTCGCTCACAATTATGACCGCTATCGATGGCTGTATAGCTAACTTTATTAAATTCAATGCATAATTTAAACAGATGTTTTATAAATAACTAATAGGAAAGCATGATGACAACAGATTTCAATCATTGTAAGCATTTTTTGTTGACTTATAATCACTTTGGAAGGTCTTTAACCATTAAAATGTAGGTTATAGTTTTGCAATAATTTATATTACCTCATTAACTCTATTAATACATGCTTGATGATGTTTGTAACACACACTAGAGACAAAGATGTAAAAATGCAGTGAAACTAATGCGTGCTGTCCTGTGGAGCTCCACTTGTGTTATTACAGTCTCCTCTGGTGCCAGCATGTGCTTTCTCTGACCCTACATTACAACCACACACATTCACAGTGTGTGTACATAAACTGATGCTCACACTCTCCCTGACCCCTCCCTGATCTACCAGGTGCCCTCTGACCTGCTGTGCTGTAGCGTTGACCAAACATACCCCAACCCCACTGAGACCACAATGCAGCACTGTGGCGCCACACAATACTGCACCATGTAAGGGAGAGACAGAGAAGCCGGGAGAGAAGGAGAGCTGAACAAAGGGAATCCGGGGAAATACTGCATGTAAACTTTAATATATGTAAGGTCACAAGTGGGAATGAAAAAATAATCTTAAAAAAAAAACACTTGTGACAACAGATGCAAAAGAGTCGCAGATGTGTTGCACATGCTGGTGTGAAGATCAAATTGTATACTAATTAATATTCACATGCAAAAGCAAACTTACTGTCTCTGTTTCTCTAGTACGTTTTTACATGCCTGCCTTTACAAGCTCATACACTTACTTTCTCTTCATATTATGTCCTTTCCCTTGCAGCATCATACTACCAACAGTAACTCTCAGCCTTTCGTTAATTCTCCTTTTATGTTAGACTATTTCTATCAGGGGTGCGCAATTATTCTAAAGATATTTGCAGTATTTTAATTTGATTACAAATTTAGGCAATTTAGAACTGTGTTAAGGTGTTAAAGTCTGTGAAATATTTCGGTTTGCTTCTCTGTGTTTTTTTCCACATTGCCCTTTTTCTATCTTATCTTCTCCAGTTGCTTTTCTTTCTCCTGCACCCGCTCTACAAACAGGCATCACATCTCAGCAATACTGCGACACAGCGTCAGCCCCTGCAGAGAACGTCCAGACAGCCCCATTAAACCCCACCATTAGCAAACTCAAAGCAAACATTGACTTTATCTAAATGTGGGCTAATAGCCTTCAACATTAGCAGACCCCATAAAACAGTGAGCTGCAGAATAGCGGTCTGCTTCACAAGGTCCCCAGCTTGTTCCCTGTGAAGAGGTCCACATCAGCACTAGTTAGGACATGTCATATAAATTAAGTTCTAGATTTAGAAAAATCACACTTTAGACTAACGCATAAAAGGGACATGCACGAGTATTTGAGGTCTTTTTTTAAAGTGCATTGTGGGTATTTGGAGTTGTTTTTTTGGCAGCCACAGCTGTACCAGCCCAAACAGTCAACAACATTTGGCCCTGACATTAGGATTTAACAAGAGGAACTGAAAGAGTCATTTGGATCCTTTGAAGCTTCCCTTTGTCAGTTAATCACCTCATAATCAACCGGAGCGCGTGCACACACACGCACTCACACAGATGCACACACACACACATAGAGTTTCTTCTCTCAAATAGAGGATAAAAGTTAAATCTTACATTAAAGTCCATAATATTTTAAATGATTTACTAAAGGGCTCCTTAGTTTTTCCTAATATGCTAACAAAAAACTCTGTAGGTTATAGGTATAAAATACTGGTTTCATGCAAGAGAAGAAATATAAGAAATATAAAGGCCTCGTGTGGATTCTGATGAATGTTTCACCCTTTTTGGTTTAGCACCTCCTGTGCAAACACAGAGACTGGCAGGTAAACACCCGCAGGTCATATAATGGTTATCACCATGTCAAATGGCATTTACAATTGTTAGCTGTGACTTAGGACACTTTGAATGCTTAAACTAGTGAGGTGAAGGAGATTCATTGACGTGAATCTGTTAGTTAGTTAGCACAATGCTAGCACAATGTTTTTAGTAGACTCCCTCTCTGAATTAAGGTAATTAAAGACAGACTACCTAACTCATGGAAAAGGATGGAAAATGCCCTTCATTTACTTACACTGCTGCTATCTGCAAGCATCGATAAAATGTGATGCTATATTGCCCTTATAATGTGTCTTGTTACAATGAAGTAAAAGTTGTATAAAGCAGTGGTCTAAAAAGCAGTTGTTCCTTTAAAGAGGAATCATTCTGCTCTCTTGTCAGACAGGCAGATACTTAGTGCTACAATTTAATTTATCTTTAAAGTAGCCAATATTTTTGAACTCTTTGTTCCAAAGGAATTCTAATTACTACACTTAGAAATAAAAGCCATTGCTTTAGTTATAGCTGTATCTTTTTTTTTTAGTTTTCTGGGTATACTCGACTGATGGCTGGTGGCTTGTGGCAGAAATTTCTCACAATTTGCTAACAGGTTTAAAACTGATGGTAAAATAAAGGCATTGTTAGTTGTAGTTTTCGTGCCTATCAGTTCATCCTGCCCTCCAGCCATCTTTATCTCTTCTAAAAACTTAAAACCCGTGCTATTTATGTATTCCACTTACCTCTGATTACTGTCTCATTCTCCAGTACTCTTTACCTAACCACAGTTCTCTCCTACATATCAATGTTAGTGTTAGCATGCTAATTACATTCCTCAGTAGTGAGTGTGTGGGACAGAGGGTTGTTAAGGGATGGTGGGCCCTGTGTGTGCACCTCTATGCATGAGTGCTTATACACGTTAAATTATATTTATGGGTAGAATCTTCTGCTTGTATATGTTTCCAGCGTCTGTGTATGTGGCTGTTTACACTCTGCACTTTCTGTCTGTCATTTCCTGCAGTGACGAGGAACTGTTCTCGCTCTCTCTCTCCCTCTGTTTCTCAATGTGTGTTTGCTGTGTTGCTTCTTTGGCAGCTTTCATGGAACGAAGATGCATTTTTAATGTGGCTGTGGGCTTTTTTACACTTATTATAACAACAAGCCACGGCGATGAACCCTCTCATCGCCGTGTCTGTTTCCCACTCTTCGTCCAGATAATGGGTGGTCTATAAGGCACGATCACATGGAAAACATGAAACTGTTTAGACAGAAGAGTACATCAGGAAACCATGTACAGAAACCCACAAATCATCTAATTTCTGGGTACGTCTTTTTTTCTGAATTTGCTTCCAGAGAGATCTAAGACTGTGACATGCCATTTCAACATTAAGCTCGTACAAAGAGGAAAACAAAAATCTGCTGGATTAACTTCAATAATCGCATTAATACCATCCTACCAGTCGTGCTCCAGTTGTTTGGCCGTCAAACGTACAATAGCTGTCTTATATAAATGCCATGTGACATACACATGGCATTTTTCATCACATAATTAATGTATCTCAGTGTGTGTAGATGTATGCACAATAACGGCATATACACTAATAAACCACAACTGGATGTGCTCAGATTCTAGCACATTTAGTAGATTGTTCAACTGTGTCTTCAGAAAGCACCAGAGCAAAAGCGAGTATTTCAGTAGGAAGTCAAAATGCAACATCTGCTCTACAGAATCTGGTTTCTTTGTATAATTGTTTAATGCTGAGGGAAATCGGACTAGGAGGAGGCCATTATTCTTTAAGTCTAAGGAATCTCTTAGAGAATGTATTTGTAGCTACAGTGGAAATATTTGGAAGTTGCATTACATCTGATTCAACGTGCAAAACTGACATGGTTTAACATTTTGTGAAATATGATTAAAATCAATACCACTTTTATGTCTGTACTGTAAATATTATGATACACAAGGTAGCTTAACAGCATAAAGATCAGAAGCAGAGGTAAAAATCTGATCCTGCCAAAAGTGACAAAATCCAAAGAGCAGTTCTGAAGTTCACAAAAGATTCCTGGAAATGTCAAATATTTGATTTGATCTGGAATCTAACTCTGTCCAGAGCTGCAGGCAGTCTCAAATCCACTGGCCTACTACTTTTTGACCCCTGAAACCAAGCTCGGTGTTGTTCAGCTAACAGGCGAGAACGCTAATCTCTCAGCTGCTCAGTCTCATGCTCAGCTACACACATTTATGCACGCAGACGCCAGTTCACACAGTGCAGTTGTGTAAGCCTCTGGAGTGCAGCAACTCTACATCTGTTGCAAGGGGCATCAAAGTCGCCTCTTCATCACTAACTTGCCTGTCTCACTATCTCCGTGTCACTTTCTTCCATTGCCGTATTTTAATATTCATCTGTTCCTTTAGTTCAACAAAGCTGTTAGCTTTTTCAGGCTTCCCGTTTTCACTTGCCAATCAACTCTCATCATGGAAAAAGCTCTTCAGTGTCATGTGATGCTCAGCTTGGATCAACCCCAAGGACACACAGCACAATCCAACAATTATTATAGCTTTTTGTCTATAATGTTTAATAATTTATTAATCTAATAAACATTTTCTCTTTTCCAATGTGGTAATTTTAAGGTAATGCTTTTTTACATAATGTCCTGGATTATAAAATAGCTTAAATTTACTTTAACTGCATCTTGTGTGGAAAGGGTAATGGTCTGATAAATGATACCACAAAAGAGCCCTTGTTTTCAATTTTAAATGTCCTAATGTGAGCTGTGATATTTTTATTTTTATTGCTGACATAGCTGGAATATTTCTCTGAGATATCTCAGTAGTCGCACATTTAAAATGTTTCTTAGTATCACTGTGCAGTGAAAAACACAACAAATAAGTGATTCTTTTTCATTTCTCATCCCTTTGATTAGATTTTGTACTTAAAAACTGGAAAACATCAACTTTTGTCTTACTTCATTTCGCAACTGCAGTAAAATTAGAAATTTACTTTCTGTTTAGTTGAACGTATCCCGTGTGTTTTTAAGTGAAACACCAGTTGTTTGCTTGTCTCAACTTGTTCCTTTTGATATTTACAAAGATTTGAAGTTTATTAATTTAGGCTTCGGTGTTGTACTCTTGATTTTTTTTCTGACCCTAACCTGTACAACAAAGCTGCTCAGTAGCTAAGGGCAGGTTTCTATAGGGGGCACTTGGCAACATCTAGCAGAGATACAGTTTTATAGCAGTAAGATTAAAGCACTGTAATAGATTTATTGGCACTTGGGCAGTTTTGTCAAGAAAGAGCTATAAATCGTTTGTTACTGAAAAAAACGCAGCTTCGGTTCAAGTTTAGCCTGTGAAGAAAATCTCAGGAGAAATGAAACGCTACTGAAGAAGAGTTAGTACAAAAACCAAGCATACTTTACTTCATCCTGGCTGCTAACTTGTTGTCATTTGGATTCTATTATGCAAAAAATGTTGGTGATTGGGAAGATTTGTGAGATTTGCAGTGTCTTTAATGCTATAAAGTGAGCTTTGTTTCCCTCATGCTCTCTTGCCCCGTTTCTCAAACTCTCTGCTGTAAAGTTTTTTTTTCCACTGTCCATTTCCCCTCCTATTTCTACCTCACTCGTACCCACTAGTTTCTTTTCTCACTAGGTCCCTTCTATCATACGTTCTTACTAATTTGAGTCCAATCTCCACAGTCCTGCCCCCCTTCCTTCCGATTTTTTTCCACGTCTTTCCTCCATTCTCCTTAATCTTGCTCTCTGCCCTTCTCTGCTGCCTGACTAAGCTGACAGACTGCAGTCAGTGAGTGGGAGGATATGCATTGTACAGCAAACATCCCTAATAGGCTAATCTAATCTCATCTCTTCGCGGTCTATGGCCCTGTGTTTACTTTCGGCCCCGTGTCTGCATGCTGGCTCTGCCTCGCCTCGCTGAATGCAGCATTGTTCCGACTAAAAACTCATCGTTGGTGTGATCTGAGGAACGGGCGCCAGCTCCACAACTGTCTGCCCATAAAGCCTGCAGGCAAGCAGACAATCGCGCTCATCTATGTACAGCTTGTTGTTGTTTGTCTCTATTACACTGATTTTCACTGACAAATAACACATTGCTGAACAAAGTACAAGGAGCTGTTCTGTAACTGATGGTGGTGACAGACCCCCCTATACAGTTGCAGAATCCAGTTTGTGACCGGCACTGATTATCTGAGGCTATACCCCAGACATGAGTTATGTGTTAAAGGCTGTAGAGTGTGACTCTATAAAGTCAGGTGAAAAACTCATGTACATCCCATGATTCAGTAGCTTGTAGAACCACCGTTAGCAGCAGGATCTTTAAGTAATCATTTTCTTTATCACATCTTTATGGAGGAATTTCTGCCCACTATTCTTTACAATGTTGTTTGAGTTTGTTGAGGTTGTCTGTGCATAAAGTTCTCACGCCACAGCATTTCAACAGGATTGACGACAGGACTTTGCAATGCTGTGCTTTCTTTTTCGGCATTCTTTTGCAAACTTGCTGATGTGTCTGGGATCGTTGTCCTGTGCCATGACCGTATTTCAGTCAAGCTTTAGCGGTCAGACAAATGGCCTCCCATTTGATTCTAGAATGCTTTGTTAAACAGGACTTCATGCTTAATTCAGTGACTGCAAAGCAAATCAAAATCACCACCACTGCGCTTGAACCTTGGTATGAGGTGTTTGCGCTGATATGCTGTGTTTGGATTTTGCCAACGTGGTGCTGTGCATCACAACTAGACATCTCCACTTTGGCCTCATCTATTCAAACGACATTGTTCCAGAAGTCTTGTGGTTAGTTCAGATGCAGTTTTGCAAGCCCGAGTCAAGCTGCCATGTTGTTTTTAGAGCAAAGAGGTTTTCTGCTGGCACACCTTCCAAACGCGCCATACTTATTCACTATTTTTCTAATCCCGCTGTCATGAACTTTAATATTTAACAAGCTAACTGAGGCCTGCAGACCGTGAGATGTAGCTCTTGAGCTTTTTGCAATTCCTTTTAGAATTTTATGGTCTGTGGTGGATTTGCTGGGATGTCCACTCCCGGAAAGACTATGGCATTGTGCAAATGCTCCAGACCAGCAAACTGCCAGCGCTTTTTCTTTTATAGATAGGGTCACACTTACTTGTAATTAATCAAATGCATTTGATTAGCAACCCCTGGCTGCTATTTACTTTCTTAATCCCAGTAAGCAGTAAGGGTGTAGTTAGTTTTTCACAGGACTCTATGCGATCCTGTGAAAACCCTCTTTCACATGACTGTATGAATAAAACAACCACTCAGAGAGAAATTCATAGTCAGCAGCAACAGTGACTGAAGTGAAAGTGACTATGCCTGGAGCCTTTGATGACGTACCTACATTCACAAAGGAGTATCTGAATCTTGAAACTGAAAACCAAATAACTTTGCAACAAATGAAGACCTGACAAGTCCAATAGTCAAAAGGGGTATTTTACTTGAACGGTGTCACAGTAGTATCCTTGGGATAACCAAGAGGTCCCAGGGCAGTACAGGAACATCTCAGAAAAATGTAATAACTAGGCAGAGTGTTTTTGAGGAAAAGTTAAAGGAATGCAAATATATTATAGTTTGTGAGCAAATATATCAATTCTAAAAAGAAATTAAGAAACCCAAGGAGGAGAGAAAGATACAGACAAAAAGAACAGACTGATGTCGCTGTAAATAAGAATGCACACCACGAAAACATCCCCACAGCTATTTAACTGCACCAACCTTTATAAGGCTGTTGGATAGTCACACAATCTGCTGATACTCTACAGTTGTTGATAGCAGAACTTTTGTTACTTACCCCTGACAGCGGTGGAAATAAGGACCATCTCCAACAACAGACAGACCCGGAAAAGCCCCATTAAAAAAAAAAAAAAAAAATTTTTTAAAAAAAAAAAAAAAATAAAAACAATTGAAAAAAAAAAGACAAAAAAAAAAAAAAAAAATATTAAGTTTTTTTTTA